>JAQFVV010012397.1:5128236-5255736 GCA_028023455.1 Epiperipatus broadwayi | reverse complement strand
GTTATGATTTAATCTGGTCATGGCCAGAGTACACCACAATGACCCATCATAGCAGTATATGAAAGTACATTAGACAAGTTATAAGTATGTAATTTTATTATCCTTCAAAACCTTAATTTACGATTTTTCATTGCATGAGACCTTATGGCCGACCATGGACAAGATGGTATAATTTGTGGAACTACTAAAGATTATTCTTTAAAAGTGATATGTATGATTTTGGTACAAATGCTAATCTAGGTATGAGCTTTGCAATAATAATAAGCATGGGAAACTTGGGTTTTTTCCTTATAAACTTAAATTTATAATTTAATAAATATCAATGAGACTCTTGTTATATTGATGAATGACAATTATAACATTAAGCAAATAAATTCAATCATATCATTACCTGGTAAATCTGTTTATAGGTTTATAAAATCAATCAATTTTGTATCATGTACTAGAATCAACAACATAAAACTAAAATGATGGAAAAGGCAAATGGTATTTTATTGTACCCTACACATCATAAATTACGAAGGACAAAAGCATTCAAATGTTTCCTCAGAATATTACTAAAACTCTTATGTCTTACTGACAACAATATGTACTCCAATGTATGTTCTATCCAAGATATAGGATTTCTGGTTTTATGAATGACAAATAGCAATGGCACAGTAAGTTTAATTATAAATCAACATTATTTACAATTTTATGATTACCAAATAATTGATATATGATGTTTTAATATAATAAATAAATACATAAATAAACAAATAAATAAAATATCATTCCATTTGTTCACTTCACTAAATATATAATAGGCACAGTTTTATAAAAGCCCAATCATACATTTTATTATAATTTGATCTAATTTCTGCCTTGAGGAAACTATACTGAAATTCAACATTAAATCATGAGATACCCAATGTGTCAGTTCCAGAACCAATAAACCTATACTATAAATCTATAATAAATTAATAAGTAATGTTACATTTGTAGGAATTAGCTAAAATGCAATGCTAAAGCAAAATGAAAATTCAAACTTCAGTTCAGATAAAATATTAATTAACAAGCAGTTAATCATTATGAGAATAATTTAGATAAGTTGCATTGCTACACTTTATGACTCAACTTATAAGTTATACTTATAAATGGAAGAAGATGATTTTAGCATAATAATACAAAATACTTTACCCAAACTTACATTTATGAAGTAAAATGATATTCCTGTGGGTGCATTCATCTACACATAGGAATGATACAACACTGAGTACCCTGTGGGTTTATATACCACTATGAAGCATCAAATATAATTAGACCATTCTGCAGATTAACCACCAGTGCAGGAATTAGTGTAAAAATACAGAAAGTGGCAAATAATTAATATGTGGATTAACCACCAGCACAGACTAATGCCATTTAACATTGTAAAGCAATATTAATATTTACTTTCATATTTAAAGTGTAAAAATCCTCCTCCTCAATTATTCTGACAATTCAAAAAGACACCAGCAATGTAGCAGATGTGGGTTCATTTCAATAATAAGGACAACTAATATACTGAATTATCTGGCTTAAAATATAAACATGAGTTTAGGAACAGAACCCTGGAAAGACTCATAAGATACTTCATAAGAGATTGACACACACCATAAATTTATTAGTAATTCTCAAGCTTTTTCTGCAAGCGCTATTCCTTTGAATAAATATTTTATTCAATCCCATGAGTTTAATTTAAACATAGTAAAAATATAAATCATGAACCTCACATATAAGTTCATATAACAATAAAAATTAAAATTAATTCATTCTTACTTAAATACGTAAATAAAGGTGTACAACATTTTTAGAATACTAAATATTATCCATGAAATCAATGTAAAAATGTCTTGAGCAATAAATACACATTACACAAAATAATAATTATAAATTATAGCCGAATTCCATAGATGTGATTATATCCATTTGTTCTAGTTATTATAAGTACTTTTAAATTAATGAATTTTACATGGGTCCATGAATATGAGATAATTCCAAAAGCATGACATGTAGAGTTTAAATGAAAAGGTTCTTCATAAGTTATTAAATTCTACATTTTTATATAGCATTGTTCCAAATTTATGATATCCAGGCTATATTAATTTATTTATCCACATTTAAATTTAGGAATAATAATTAGAGCAAAATAATCTCTTAATTCAAAATTGATGATAGAAATCAGAAAGTAGTTTCAGTTAATTATTTGAAGATTGTTACCATTATTTAAATAGTAAAAAAATTAAATAGTAAATACATTGCTGGCTGTATACATTCAGATAAGATAGTCAATTCTTTAGAATTTAAATGATACACAGAAATATTAAAGCAGCATTTCAATAAAATTTTAAAATTTATTTTGATTTTAAACCTCTTCTTTTTTAAAAATAAAGTTTTCATATCCGAAAATATTCTGCAATTAAAATATTTATTTAATGTTGCCAGTTTGTATGTAATAAAATATTCCAAAACATACTCACCTTCTGTAATTAATTCTACTTTTAAACTTAAGTGTTCCATCATATTTCAAATGTAGATATTGAGAAAATTATTAGTGATTTGAATTACTTGGTCGACAGACTTGAACAGATCCTTTAAATCTAGCAACTCATACTATTATTAAATATTACCATTTTATGTTTAAATTCGTATGAAAATTCTTGAGTAATCCGTTTGCTTATTAATTATTTTTAAAAAATATGCCTAACATATTTTTCTTACATTTTATTCTTACACCTTTTTTGTTTTCTTAATAATAACCATGAACGCTGACTTTCACTGAGACACTCACTGAAATGCACACGTGTTTATTATATTTTTATCTAATAATTAAAAATTAGTTAAACAAATAGCTTTTGAATTTAAATGAAAATAATTTCTAAGATTATTTTAAATAAATAAGAATTATTATTATTATTAATCACATTTTACTAAACTTGAGGTGTGCTGTTGATTTCTTACAAGTTAAACATATTTGAGCCAAATCAGTAAATGGAAAAGAGCAATTTTAAATATATTAAGACAATATGGGCAATAAACAAGGTAAAATATTATTTATTCTCACCAACAAATTATTTTGAATGCAAGTAAATAGTCTGTTCAGAATGCAAACCAAGGCAATCAAATCACCAAGAAAAAGACAGATAATTTTTTATATCAGTTCTATCAATCTTTATATTTTACACTAAAATATAAGATTACTATATATATATATATATATATATATATATATATTGTAATACAATATTTTTAATGGATGTTTAGATGGAAATCTTGAATATGTGGAGTTATGCGTTTAAATAAACTTATTAGAAAGCACTTAACCTAGAGTACCTGCCCCAGGCCAAGAATCAAAGTAAACTGATAGACTAATGCACCAGTCTATCACTTATGTATGAAGGTATATATATATATATATTTTTTTAACTTGGTCACAAATATATAAATGTTTCTTTTAACATGTGTTAAATTTTTTTTATTTAAATTCTATTATTGTTTCTTTTTAAACAACTTATCTTGAAATTCCAGGTGCTGATAAGATGATGTACTCGCTTAAAAAAAGCTTATCAGAACGTATAAACACTAAAACTTTCAAACAAAATAGTAAAAGCAAAAAAAAATTATAAATCTTTTCATTGTTTATATAAATGTTTGTACATATATATACTCTGTAGAATGTTTGTATTTATGTAATTAGTTGCCATCTTTCCAATGAATAGTGAAATCCATGGATTGTAGTAAATACTATATCATATACATTTTAATACAGGACAGATACTTTAACGCACACATTTATATACATAAATATATATATAAAATTATTGAAAGTTTTATATGATTTTTTATATATTTTAATTAAGATTAGCTATGATGTATCTAAGCAAGCAACCAATAGTAAACTGGTTAGACAAATTGATTCACTTCATCTAGTAATAGTATTTATAATAATCTATCTATAAGCCAAAAGTATATTTCCATTTCTAGCCATCTCTCAATTTTTAAATAAAGCAGAGTATTCAGAAAATAATATCTCATATTTGTGAAAGTTTTAAAAAATACAACTTTTCAAGATATAATTAAGCTAGTAACCAATTAAAAAAACATTTTGGCAAAGTTATAATTAAAAAACAACAAAATGGAAAATGTTATTGTACTTCTAATAATTTCAACCATAAAGACCATTAACTTTACATTATCATAACTAGATTTTTATGGGAGAAGATTGTTTACTTGTGGAAATATTTGAACAATCTTTAAACTTATATGACCACTCCATCTCTCTTATTCAAAAATCTAAAGATAGTTAGAATTCAAGTTCTGTTTTTTGTTCATAGGTGTTGGAGTAATAAAAATATTATTGGGGGATATAAAGTTAAATGTGGTGAATAAGTATAATTATTTGGGAATCATCTTAAGTGATCAGAGAAATTGCTTGGATGAATGGGAAATATTATAAATAAAGAAGTGAAAAGGACTGATAAAAAATTAACAGTGTTTTCATATAAGAAATATGATGTAGCAAGGCTTGTATGGAAGGGAGTCACAGTAGCAGAGTTAACTTATGGTAATGATGCATTATGTGTTAGTAAAGGGATGTTAGATTATTTAGAAAAAGTACAAAAAGAAGTAGGAAGACATACATTAGATGCAGATGTGTGGATGGCAAAAGAGACAATTCAAAAGAGAAATGAGATGGTCACGTTTTTATATGAGAGATGCAAAAAGCAAAATGGAAATGTTTTGTAAATTGCAATTTACAAATAATAAGAAATTTGCCAAAATAGTATTTAATTGGGTTACGAATATAGGACAGACAACAAAATAGGTGAGAAAGGTAGTAAGTGAGTAAAGATAAATTAGTTAGGGTAAATTGAGAAAGAAAGATAAAGCCATTAAAAAAATAACTAATTAAATACTAATAACTAATTAATTGTATAATATTTGAAACTCAGACATACACAGACACTAATTATAGTATGTATGGATATATATGTATGTATGTGGCAATGTATAAATTACACACATATTAAATAATTTGCTTTTAATTTAATTTGTTTTAAATGAAGCTTATTTTTATATAGTCTATTTAGCATCCCTAATTAAATAATTTATAAAAGTTTTAGATAGATAAAAATCAAATTACATTTAATTTTTTTATTTTAAGGAAATCTTTTTGTTTAAAAAATACAATTAACAAGTAAAAGTAAGCAAAAATATTCATCTTTATGTTACATAAATAAGGGGTATACTTATTTTGTGTATTATTTTCAGATGGTTAAGACTTAATTTTATAGACTTCTAGTTTAACACGTCTTGATCACTCATTAAACATTAAAATTTGTATTTTTGTGACAAAATGTAATAAGATCCTGAAAAACATTTATAAATAAAATAAAATCTTATTAATTAATTAAATTGCAAATTGTTTGTTTAGAATAGTTGGGATTACAATATACTGCAGTATACAAAGTTTGCAGATGTAGAAACGGATGGTATAGAAAATTGACAAGAAAAGTATCTGTTTTACATTAGAAAAAAAGCTTAATGAAGAAATTCAGTATTCTCTACACAACTGAATAAATAACCTAAAAACTTTTTCTCTGTGACTTTAATCTTTGCTTGTTCAAGCAAGTAGTTGACATATCTTATGTTTCTACATCATGTTGAAACTATTTTATAAAATCAATTTACATAACCTTATAAATTTATTGAACTATATTATATGCTGCCCCTATCAGGAACATTCTTCTGATAAAAGCTAGTTATTTGAATTATTGTTACTACAATATTATAAAATGCGGTCCCTATATTTTTGCTTGCAAACAGATATTTTCATCCGATTGTTAAAAAAAGATACTTAATTTTCAGATGATATAATAGGATTACAATACTTCAATTGCATGATGATTAATAAACTTTAACAATAGATAAACATTTATTTAAACAATAATATTATTTCTATCCAAAAAAAAAGTGGAAATTTTGTGTATTGTTTTTAAAAAAAATATTTTAGCTTATGTTAAGAACTTTAAAAGAATTATAACTAAGTATATCTTTTTTTCATTTGTTTAGGATAAAAATTTAATTTTTTGTGTATTTTATATGACTTAAATGTATATTTTATTTATTTACTATAGAAACTATAAATCTTATTGTGATGAAATATAAAGAAAGAATAAGTTCATTTAAAAATATATATTGTATTTCAAGTTGCTTTAATTTAACATGAATTTCTATTAAGTTAAATAAATAAAAGATACTCTAATTTTGTCCCTTTTCAGAAATTTAAAATGTCTACACCCCCAAGAAAGTGGCGTAGAATTAAAGTAAATTATAATAAACCTAAATTAAAAGTATAAAATAAATGTAGTAATTATTATCAAATTTAAAAATCTTTTTATTTAATAGAAAGGTTTATTTAAGAATAAAATGTAATGCTGATGTCTATAATAAGTAGTCAAGTGTCAAAATTAGTATAGTATTTATTTTTAAAGTAATTTAAAGATTTAATAATGCTGAAAAAGTAAATAAAAATTATGTTGATTCAAAAAAATATTTAAAGGTTTTAGAAGTTTAAAAAATATAGTTATTTAATATAAACTTTAGAATCTTAGAAAAAAAAGATTAATGCAATAAAATTAAATCTAAAATTAGAATACATTTCTAAAGACAAAATAATTCTGTGATTGTTTTATACAAAATTTACTTTTTGATTTAATATTATTCTCTATGAATAAGTTAAGATTTAATAAAGTTATTCTAACTATTTAAAAATATTAATATCTTAAAACATTTTATAAAAAAAATTAAATACTTATTTATGAAAATTAACCCAATCTACAATTGTAAATGTATTGAATAAGTTAGATTGTCTGCAATGAAAAAATGCAAACATATTATAGGTTTTTAAATTCTACATGTGTATATTAAGTTAACCATACGATTATGTTTATGTGTGTTTATTCAGAAGGAAATATTTTTTATTTCTATACATTCATATGTTTGAAGTTTTATGTGACATTTTCAATGCCTGCTAACAACCAAAATAAAATTATGAGAGACATATAATTTTTGAGTTTAATTAAATTTTATAATTCTCCATGTAATGAAAATAACGTATTCCTATCACATATGATATCCTTTGTAAAGATATTACAAACTTTCCTCTGTGTATTTAATGAAGCCTAAAGCATGAACCTTTAC
The DNA here is from genome assembly GCA_028023455.1 of Epiperipatus broadwayi. NCBI lineage: Eukaryota > Metazoa > Onychophora > Udeonychophora > Euonychophora > Peripatidae > Epiperipatus > Epiperipatus broadwayi. Next base: position 5,248,512 of record JAQFVV010012397.1, on the reverse strand, counting down.
ATAGAAAATAATTTAAAAATAAAAGTTATTATTTGTTAAGATATATTTTATTGATCCGCATAGCATGCAAATGATCATTACCTTGAGTCACAAATGTTTTTAATGCAAATGCATTTTCTTCAATGCATGTTGTGAAGGCAACCATTCTTTGATAATATCTTAAGTAATGTGAGAGGATGCATTATTTAAATGTAGTGCATGTTTTGAAGAGTCTAAATATTTTATGGTGAACTTAGTAGAAAAGTTATTTTAATATTTCTATGCAGTCATTTTCAGATATATTTCTATATTTACCTATACAGTTACTTACTTAGAGATTGCATTTTTATCAACACACAATGCTATCTATTGTATATTGTGCATTTGCTTTCTCATTGGTCCATCCCACATAGCATATGGATAATACAAATTATGCCATAAAGAGTGACCTTTGTTTAAATTGAAATAACTTAATTCATGCAAGTTAAAGTGCAATGGTATAGAAATAAAAGTATTTATAATATAGTTTAAATTATTTAATAGTAGCTTAACAACAAAGTCTTTTGGAATAACAATTTAAACATGCTGATAAACGCTGTAACACTTATTAAAAGAATATAATAAACCTTTAAATATACAATATTAATTTGTAAATATTATACCAAGTTTATCTAGATAGAATTTTCTATTACAAGAGTAACTTCTAAGTTGAAATTTAAAAGTACATTGAATGTATAAATGATTTATTATATATTCAAGCCTATTGAAGTATTTTAATTTTTATATGTTATTTTTAAGAGCAGATATCATAAATAGAAGAACTATCAAAAGTTTCATGATCCAGTGATTACATCAGGATATAATTAGTTGAAGTGTACCATCTGAAAAAAAAGAAGCCTGATAAATGACCAAAAGGATAAATGACTGGTTAATGATAGAAATATTATGAAATTAAAGAGTTAGAAATTTCTAATGCTGTGTCATTAGTAAAATACTATGCTAATTTGTTACTAGAATTACATAAACAATGAAAAAATATATATTACAAAATGACAGGTATTAAAATTAAATACATTATGTATAAAATTAGTGGTACTCATTTGAAAAATATTTGAGTCAATACCTCATTTTTATAATAATGTGCATATTTTCCATGTTCACCTTACAAATCAAATCATCTTTCATATTATTTGGATCTAATACTATCTAGAGATTATATAATTACATAAATATAAGTTAATTATGTATCAGTATATTATATCTGGGTGTCACCAAACTACAATAAAATAAATAACAAAAAATATTTGATATATAATGCAGTTATAATAAAAAATAGACCATGTAGATATACACAAAGGATTGAAGTCAAATCTAGATGTGTGACTTTGCCCTCCAATTGCCTCTTAAAAAAGCAAACACATCACTAATTATTTTTATAATTCTTGATGATGATGAAATGCAAATGTACAGGTTCTAAACAAAATTAAATTTGTAAATTTCTAGTAAGCTATTCTACAGTTGACAGCTAGGAACAACTATTTTTACTACTGTTATATGATTTATTGCACAGGGAATTAGAAAAAATAAAATTTCATTTTTTTTATTTCTAATTTTTTATTCAATATATTTTATAACCATGTAATGGAGTGTACTTGAACTTTGAAACCATTGATATGATGGTCATTTGCATTTTTAAAAAGTATTTTTATAAATATCAAAATTAAATGCTAACAAAATTTTGAGGCTATATAATTTTAGAAAGATTTTATAATTATAAAGTAATAATTTTGCATACACATTTCTGAATCTCTCTTATAACTTTAATACAATATTACCAATGAGGAATCAGTAATTTGCAGTTTAATAATTTTATTCTAATATAAATATTTTCAAACTATCAAATTTTCATTTAAATATTAAATATTATTAATATAAAAAAAGATATCAGAAATATTTAAACACTACGCAAATGTTATTTAATTATATGTTGGTGTATATATACAATAAGATTAAAGATATTCTCATAATTTTTTAGACCATGAGTATTCAGAACACATGAACAAACAGATCCAAATATTATTTATTTTATATCTATTTCCATATTTATGTAATAAATAAAATTTTTACAAAATTGTACTACATATTTATAATTATTAAGAAACATATAGGTAAATTTAGATAAGTTATGATATTTTCTGTAGTCACCAAATTCTTTTGTGAAAATTAAATAGAAATTCTTTAGAAGATTTCTATAACACTAGTGTTGACAAAAATCAATGTATGTAAATAAGATAACCATTGATGATAAATTATGATTTACAACATGTAGAATATCAGAAACTGAGAAAATCAATATATTTCCATTTGAAGAAATAGAAGCAGTGTTGCAATAAATATTTAAAGTTTATTTTAACTGATAATTGATAATGACTACTAGAAGAAGGTTATGTAGCTTAATGAATGTATAGATGCTACTGGTGGTGAACATGAAAATAAGAAAATAAATAAGTATGCAATAACATTTACATTTGCTCCTCTCTAAATACATCTAAAATAATAGTGAAATACTAAATTTTTGTAGATTTTTAAAGAATTAAAAAGTAATCTACATTTGAGAAATGTGAGATTTCTTCTGAATGCTCATAAATGACGAAATTAAGTTCACTGTCAAAATCACAGAGAGAACTAATCTCTTTGAAATGAAGTTTATAATATTTAGTTCAAATGTATGACAAATGTGTTGCTACAGTGTAAATTCTATTACTATATGCTACAAGTTGGCCATAATAAAGTAGTTGAGTATTCAGAATGTGTGAATTAATAAAAAAAATTTTTTTTCAGTTTCACCATTAAGTGATTTCAAGTTTAAATAAGAAGAGATAAAGTAAGTGGTTCACATAAGATTGGAATACACCATGTTTCATCATCTTTATTTATTTAAACCAGTTGATCTTATATTTATATACATGCATCATCATTATTGATTGATTGTAGGATGAAGATCCATTCAAGTTTAATACTAACAGTATAATGTAATTGGAATATTTAAATAAAGTTAAATTTTTTTCAAGGCATAAAATTCTTAATATTAGATAATAAAAATAACCCAATATATAAATACAACTAAAATGTCATCATCACAAACTTTCAAGAAAACATTTGGTATATAACTTTGCCAACATTTTTTTTTATTTTTTCATTTGCTTCTTTTAAGATAATAATTATAAGTCCATTATTACCAGGAACTATATAAATATTTATAGAACTCTTTCACATATTTCACAATGTCATCTCTCTTTTGTAATAGTTCCATTTAAGTTTTCCACCAATTCCAGGAAGTTGTTTTATACTTTTGAAACTTATTCTGTTCAATAGCTTTCTGTGCTAATTCACAATTATATTTTTTATATTATTATTGTCTTTTTTTGTATTATTTTATAAAGCTTTAGGTACTCAGTTCTTTTCAATAGATCCTGTTTATATATTTTCATATTCCTTTTTTTCATATATGTTGCCTCAAAAAAAAACATTAACTGATAAATTGTTACTCTCTTATACCAGCTATTTTTGCTTCAGTTCTTAATAGTCTATTCAAATCTGAACTATATTCAAAAACTATTAATATTTTAAAATAATTTGCAAGTCCTAATTTAAATTCATTGAAATATTTCTAAAGGTTATAAATATCAACTGTGAACATTGATTTTCTTAATAATTTTTGTTTCTCTAGTTTTGCATTGACACTATTCTTTCTGTCTTGAATTTATTAAAAATATTACAGTATTGAAATACATACTTTTTGCTAGACAAAATATAATTAAATTTTGTTGTACCTTTATTTGAAGGCTCCCTGAATCTGTGTCACCTCCCTTTTCTATTACCGTAACCAAATTTACCCACATCACTTTTATTTTTCAATTATTTATTAATTCTAACACTAACTTCTTCTATGACAATTATTGAAATGTTGTTTGGTCTGATTAAAAGTCTTTTGTACATCAACATAAAAATTTCTACTTTTTCATCAGAAGGAGAACTTGTTGGAGCATAAATTTGAATTATCCACATTTGGTATTTTCCATTATTTTGAATAACCAATATTACCACCGGATCTAATACACCATCAATATCCACAATATTGTTCATCCACTTTTTATTTATAATGAATCCAATTCCAGTTGTGCTTCCAATATTTGTACTTTTATAGTAAAAATATGTTCACTTTTTGAATTAATTGTCTCTTCACCTTTTCTTCTGATTTCATGGAATTCAACAATATCTCAGTTAATATTAGAGAGTTCGTTTTCCAATTTATACAATCTTCCTTCATTTGAATGTTATCAGAAGTTGCTACCTAAATAAAAAGACATTTTCAAACCTGTCTATGTTCACAATCATGGATTCTTAGTACCCTCCATCTTTCATGATCAAATGCTTTTTTGGATGTGAACTTTATAACTTTATGAGAATAAGGGTGAGTATTTAATTTTGTTTGTTATGGTTGTAAATATCTTCTTTAAAAAAATCATTTACATTCTCAGTAATTCTGCTTTCAACAAAACTCAACAGATATTTTACTTAAGAACTATCAGTTAAATAAAAATAAAGGTCATGATGTTTATTAATATTATCTCAAAGATCAAATTTCAATAAACTCATTATACTGGTTGATGCATGTTCATGAGAAGCCCTCCATGTTTATATATTATATGAACAATCATATAACAATAACATCTGCAAAGACAAGAATGTATGGAGTTAACATTAAGAATCTGCCTTACTCAGTTCCTTTAATTAAAATAGATGTGTAACTACATGTGAAGGCTAAAAAAATATCCAGCAATGATATTTCTAGATAACACTAATTAAAATTGGCAGCCTTAGGATTTCAACTAATTAACCCATACCTAAGACATATAATCTTGCCATTATTATTGTAAATAAATATCAGGCTACTTTTAGCTAATGCATAAAAGAAAAAGAAAAACTAAGATTTTCATGACTAGGCAGTTGTTAGCCTGGAGAGTAATGCCTTCTTCCTTCCTGTTTCTATTTTGAAAAGTTATTGGAACTTTTTTTTTGTTCTATAATATATTTTTATTACTAAGAACCTGTTTCCATGTTTATATACATTAAATAAATTAATGGGTTCAACTTAAGATATTATGTAATTAAATAGGATTATGTTAAAATAATTGAAAGTATGTTTCTTTTTGCATTTTATTTATTATTTAATGTTTTGGAAATTAAATTGTAATGTGATTTACATATTTATTAATGTATTTGCTCCAATATATATATATATATATATATGTGTGTGTGTGTGTGTGTGTGTAAAATGTTGGAAGAAATTATAAAAAAAAAAAAATTATCAAATAGAAAAGAGTATATATATATCGTGAATAAACATAAGCAAGTAGTATACGTGCATATTCACATAAAATGTGTATAAATGTTAATTTCTTTTTTTGTTTGAAAGCAGACTGAAATAAATAGGAAATAGTACACTGTGCCTAAATGTTAAAAATTCTGTAGCAAATTTGCCACTGCTTGCTGTCTTATTAATGCAATTAATTTTTACATTTTAATAATAAAAATATATTACAGTAAAATATTATGTATTATTAAGATGCTTATAGGTGTATAGTAGAATATCACACATATTGTAACTGTCAAAATGCACAACCACCCACAAATCACCCAAGGGCAATTTGTTTGGGATCTTCATATTCCAGTATCACCGAATAAACATTTTCTTTTTATGGCCTGCTAAGATCATCTAAATACATGAGACTCCATCATACTCTAATTAACTTATTGATTGCAAACTACTGATAAGTGCTACAGATAATGAGACACTACAATTTATTTACTTATATACATTACTATAATTCACATGATCACATAAATTGACTCTCCTATCAAATTTTAAACAAGTTAATAAGAGTAGCAACTCATGGATTTTATAATTAAATTTATGCAAAGATAATATGGTTTAATACATTTTTAATTGTTTCTGAACAGATCTAAACTAGTTTCGTAGATCAATGCTCATAGCTATTTATTATTAAAGTTTTAAGATTTTATAAACTGACATTCTGCTGATAGGCTAAATTTAGAAACTATTTAAGGAACTGGATTGTCATAAATAGTTTCAGGCTGTAATGCAGGTAAGTAATTAAATGTTATAGAAACAAATGTAAAACATAGGAAACAACATTACATTACTTATAGATAAATAAATACATGTGAGCTAGAAATATGCTATATGATATGAATTTTTGTCTATCATGCACTATTGTAAAATTACTAAGAATAAGAAGGACTAAGAAGGACTGACATTCACAAAATGGTATCATCCAAGGCATGTATACAAACAAAGCATATAATATATGGTAGGAATTTCCATATACCATATTGTAACGATATATAAATATGTCGTTACATTTATTTAAAATAAAAACTTAAAAGTTCGCAAATAAAAGTAAAAAACTAAACGCTAAAATTAAAACGTTTGTTAAACGTATATACATTCGCACAGATGCTAAACTTTAAAAATATTTTTTTTAATAAATAAAAAAAGGTATCTGAATGTATTTTTTGTAAAAAAAAAAAAGAAGATTTATAAAAGTATTTTAATAAAAAAATAACGTAAGTTAAAATAAAAACAGGTATTAATTAATTCCTGTAATCTATAAATGGAAATGATTGTTTATTAATTATCTAAAAGCTGTTTAATTAAAAAGTCAGATGGAAAGTTAGATAAGAGAAGAAAGGGATTTTAGCTGGACGAATGGAAGCCAAATAAAGGCCCGGACCATAACGAAAAAACAGAACAGTGACGTTTTTGTTCATGGAATCCATAGGAGGACTATAAAAAGAAAAAAATATTGAGTTCCAGTCAGAGAGCTTTTTCCAACTTGATTTTGGTGGGTCTGGCGACAAGACGCACTTGTCGTCCTCACTCACTTATTTAAAAATGCAAAGACTGTGATACCAGGACAGAACCAGCAACTGCCACCTCCAAAACATCAGACCAGTCTTCCAGGAAAGTCTGCGTGGGAATTGCCAACGGGAACAGGGACTTCTCTACCGTAAGCAATAGAACTGAACAATTGTTAAAATCATAACCTTAATTAAGAACTTTAAAGATTGCTAAGTAAACTTAAATTTTATAAAAAGGAACTTTTCTCTGACTTATGTGTCAACTAAATTGATAATGTGATATTTTATATATGTGTGCGTTTGATAAAAAAAAAAAAAATCATTTCCATTTATTATTTATTGTTTAAATTTTAAATGAGGTAATTTCAAGTTGTTTATAGACGCTTGCATGGATTCGTTTGCAGTTAATTATATTTTGGTTTTCATATTTGATCAAAATATATAGACATTCGATAAATAATGATACCTTACGGTGAGTATCTAAAATGTATTTATTCGGATGTCTTTTAAGTTATTGGTGACGACGCAAGTATCTTATGGTGAATACTATTGGGTTACTTATAAGTTTCCCTCTGCGATTGTCGGTATCAATAATTTTGTATTTTGATCGTTTATGTTTATTTTGAAATGTTTTTGACCGTGGAATCTGTGTAATCGATCTATACCCAACATTTTTAAATAAATCTGTGCAAACGTATATAAATGTTAAAATTAAGTCGGGTGCGAATGGCTATATAGTTTTGTAAAGTTGTATTAAGGGAGGGTAATCTTAGGTTATTCATTTCGTAGTTGAATTGGTTCAATGGATTGGATATATTTGTGTAATTAGTAAATGTAGTATGAGATCCGCTACGGGCAGGATTATAGATATACGCCACACACCCTCTGTTTGCCTATGGATGGGTTTGTAAGTCGGCAGAAGACCGCAGTCCATTCCTATGGAGTTTTTAGTTTATTGATCTACTTGCCCACAGATGTCACATTCCTGTTGGTGGAGAGTCAATGTCTTCTCTATTTCTACTTATTGTTCAGATGTACATTCCTGACAATATAGTATTTTGTGTTGTCGTATCATGCTACATTGAATACATGAATGTATCAGATGGATTGGCGCCAGTTGATTGCGAAATTTGTTGCCTAAGGTTAAATCAGGGAAGAATATTTTCCTTTAAAATGCAGACCTATGTAGTCCATTCATACTCAACCCTCTAAATAAAATATTAAACATTATAGCAAGCTATTTTAAATGTAAAATTAAAAATTAAGATAAAAATCTAAATGTTAAACTTATTCCTCAAGTTTAGAATGATTTTATATGTGTGTAAATAAATATTTTTCTGTGTTAATTTCTGGCAGTGGCTTTTATTATTTTATTCTTTTATATTTAAGATATAAAATTTATAGATTTTTATCTCGGCGTCTCCGCTGAGCTAGTGACAATGGGCTAACGATCTAAATATGTAAATAAAGTGGAATCCTAACAGCGCGTATCTGCCTACTTTATAAATTTTTCTAGGCTCAAATGCCTAGATGGCGCCCTTTGGTAGTGCGGTGCAGTGCGATGCGATCTCCCACAGTCGTTTGGATCGTTATAATATATTACTTCTCAAAGTAAAATGATTAGTGCAAGTCACCACCAATCACAAACAGTGTCACTATCTTTTATGAATAAATAAAACACATATGAATGAATCTCATATATAAACACATCTGCCCAAAATGAAGTTACAAAAACTCACATATCAATGCACCCAAATCATCCTTTTCCAAATCTGAAGAAAGTTTATTAAAAAATGTAAACCCTATTAAATGTTAATAAAAGTACATGCTTAATTTATTCTGTCTATGCATCTTGTTTGTATCTGGTCTAGAGTTCATGGAACTGATTGTTATTTTGACAACTTTTTATATTTACAGGCGGTGAAAATGACTAGTTTTAAAATACTAATTCTTTATCAGCATGGCCAAGGATTGGAATAAAAACTAATTACTTTACATAAAAATGTTCCCTTCTCTTACATTTTAAGGTGATTGAATTGTGGCATAATTAAACAAAATGATAAAGCAATCCTTTGTCATACTAATCTAAAAACAGATTTACAAAGACAATAATAATAATAATTTATAAAATACTTTCAGGATAATGGAGATAAATAATTAATGTTAATTCTATAAGAATACCTTTTAAAGTTCATACCCATTTCTTTTTATCACTAAGAGTTTGAGCTTGGACTTCAGGTTTCGGTGTATTTTTAGCAGACTTCATTTATTAAACCATAGCTATGGTGGCAGTGAGTTTTAATCATACTGTTTTTAATTCCACATGCCGTATCAGGCAGTAGTTTTCCAAAGCAGTAGACCCTAGAAATTTAGTTATATAATGGACAGAATCCTTCTTAAGATATTTTTACATCAGCTGATGGTTCCTTTTTTAATTCCACTGTGTACTTTCAGCCTGCACTCTTCCAAGTGGCCAGAAAGAAGCGTATATTAGCTTCTCTACTCCTGCATCATATTTCAACACCAATCACACTAAATATAGAAGGATCTTTATCAAAGACTAATCAGAAGCACAAACTTTAATTCAAAGCAATAATAATTCAGTAATAATCAATAATAATTACAATGATTTATAGCTCCTATTTATAATTCCTGGAGTTTGTTTATTAGCAAAATCAGATCGATCATTTGTCATTTCAATGCATTGATTTATTGGTAGGAGATAACTCCTGAACTCTGAATTGAACCATGGCTTATTTGTCCAATCACAATATTTAAATTTTTATCTCTGAAAGTGATTGCCCAACTAAATTACATTAAATACTTATTTCCTTAATTAATCGATCTGTTTATAAGAATTTTAATCACATTTGCTAAAATAATGCCATTTCAACTTTATTATTATAAAATACCTTTACAAATGTTAACAAAATAAATATTTTAGTTTAACTTACCTTTAAAATAAACTTCTGATTAATCATACTGTATACATTTATCTGTGCATATAAATTATATATATATATATAATTTTTATTTATTAAAATTATTGAAAATCTTTACTTTTAAAAATTCCTTTGAATTTTTAAATTACACAGACATAAGCATATACAAATATCTCTTCAATATATAGGCATTTTAATACTACTTAGATAAAAAAAACTGTTTCTACACATATACATATATACAAACTGTAATAAAAAATTTTATGTTCTAATTAAGTGGGTATATTTCTTCCCCTCTATTTCCAAATAGAAAGTAATTAATTTTCTACCAATATACAATAAATAAATGAATCTTGTTTGCCTATTGATGAAAACTTTGATTAAATTTAAAATGGTTGATTTAAATTCATATCAACATACTGCATTAGTATTGTAATCTTCATTAATTGACAAATTAGGCATTTGCTTGTTGGTCTACCCTGATTCCACAGTTCTCTCTATATAAAAATTAGAAAATTATATAACATAAAAATACTAGCTAAAAAACAAATTTATAGTAAAATTCTCTTACAACTATGGTTTCATCTATTAATAAATAGACCTTCTCAAACAAAAGTCAACTAATATAATGTTAGGCAATATTTAGCATATATATATACATAAGTAAGGGTATCTCAAAACAGGTATGCATAAATTTTATCGTTTTAATGATTAAAAAATAAATATCATTTAATAATAAAAATAAAAGTTCTAATAAATAAGAATTATTAATTTTTTTGGATAGCTGAATATCTTAATTAGCAAATTGCATTAAACTTCTTCAATTAACTGATTAAATTAGTTTATATAAAAATCTTTATTTTTAATTCTATTTATAACTGATTAATGATTTATTTATATATTAGCATAAAATTATAAACGTGTGTATGTGTACAAAAGTAAAAAAAGAATATATGTTTTTAAACATTAAATACGTAATATTAGATTAAATGTTTTCTTGATTTATTTTACAGTAAAAAAGAAAAATGATATCTACTAAAGCTAAATTTCTGTTATTACAAATCAATAAATATTAAAAAAAACCAATGTTAGAACATATATAGTGAAGCTTCAAATAATTATTTTTCAAAGAGATATAAAACATAAACAATATATTCTACAAAAGTGATAATACCATGAAAGTACTAAAATTTAAAAATGAATATAAAATACAATCTGTGTCAGATTTTATACTTCAAAACATTTTATAGTTATTATTTGCGATATATATATATATATATTGATGGTGTTTTTTGGTAAAACGCCATCTGTTGATCATAAATACAAGCGTTGGCAAGTTTAACTTGCTTTTTTGTTTTTCATAAATGTATCTTTGAAGTTTTTTCTTGCAATGATATATATTGCAGAGGCTTCTACTATGTAGAGATACTGAACTGATATCAGAGCCATATATCTATCTGGCTTCCTATGCTGATTGTGAAGACATTACATGTTTAAAAAATTCACGCTTGCAAGCTGAATAGAAATTGTTTCATAAACGCTCAGAGTTTAGTGTTTAGATCTAGTTTCTTATTTCCTGTCCTTCACTGATGATAGCAAAATCAGCTTGAAATCATGATCTGAAGGTGTAATTAATGAAAGAGGTAGTGAATGCTTACTCTGATGTTTATGTAAACAAACACGCTTTGACGGTGTTTTTGGTAAAACACCATCTGTTGATCATATATATATATATATATATATACATACATACAAAAACTGTATTAAGAGCAAAGCTTTATTAGCAATAAAAATACTATATTGCTTGGCATGCTTTTGACAGATAATTATCATAAATGTAGCAATGCTTATATATATATATATATATATGTGTGTGTGTATGTGTGTGCGTGTGTGAGCATAATTTTAATGTCACAGTAATTACATGTAATGTTTTAAAAAATATGATACTGAGTAGAGTCATGATTTTAATTTTGTAAGTAACTAACATAGATAATAAGAAATTTAAGATATTCAAGTTTGTATATATGCAAAATAAATTTTAAGACATATATTCAACACTAGGTTACTAATTCATAAAGGTTTTAAAAAAATAGAAATTAACTCTACTATATAAACCGCAATGTTTTGCTGCATTGAAGAAGACTATATTTTCTTCTTAGTTTTGATTATATAAATAACTTGTTGTTTTACTAGTATTCGATTTCATTAGCTTTGGTATATTGTTAATTAAAGATAATGGATATTAAATACAAAAAGGAAATAAATATTTACATTCTTTGAATTATCAAATCAGTCTTATATATCACAAAAGAATAAAATACTATAGATTTTAATTTGAGATTCTGAGTGGAAAAAACATTAGTAAAATTAGGGATACCGGATTACAAATAATTGATTTTGTCCATATTATAACATAATCTAGCTCATTAGAAAAGTATGATTGAAAAATTTATAGTGAAAGAACAACCTGAAATAAGGTAGATGGAGCTCATATTTAATGAATAAATATCATTAAATATATAAGGATACTAATCATTTGGGAAGTGATAGGTTATGTTTTGATTTAAGAACCTTTAGTTATCAAATCATTCTATCACTGCACAAACCACATAAGAAAATTTGCTATTGAACAAACTGAATGATCAAATAAATGATAGACCATTCCAATAGAAATGTCATTCATATTATTATTAGATGATTTGATGATAATATATCGCTTAAGATTATTGAATGTTTTGATTATCATATTTGCTTGCTTTCTGCCAATGAAAACTGATTTTATGTATTAAAAATACTTAATTATTATTAGCCACAATTTATTATTGCAAATAATTATGGTTAATTCTAAGTTAATGATTTTAAACTATATATTTTGGTGCAATGGTGGAGTATGAGGTTATAAAGATCAAGGTCATGAATCATGTTCTAGATCCCTATTTTTTGTGCATAAATTTTTTATAAATTCCGAGGTCATAAACTATTGATAATTATAACAAAGTTTAAAAAAAATGATGGCAAATCAGTATCAAAACAAAAATTCAAATATTTTAGTTATTGATTTATAAATTCGTTAAATATATTTTATCAAAGAAAATATATACATATTTAATACAAAAACATACAACAATAAACTCAATGAAAAGTAAATACATACATAATCTTTGAAATACATTTTTCTCTTTAAAATAAAAATATACTTCATAAGAATTTTACAAGTACAAATTAGTGATTCTTAATCAAAAGATAAACTGCGCTTGCAAATTATATTGTTATTAAATATAAATTGGTTAAATTTGGATATTTATAAGAATAAAATTTGTTTTTTATAACTTTGGTGGTGATCAGTATCTAGAAGTTCATAAGAATATTATTTAAATATGAGATTGTAACCTTTACTTCAATGCCTAAACCTGAATTATGTGAAATCTGTATAACAATTATGAGTAAATACTCCAGATAGTTAAGAAACAAATGAGACAGAATAGCTCAGTTTGTTAGAGCATTTGCCTTAAATTTGATATTCAAGAATCTAAAGGTATGAGTTCAACTTCTAAGTAAATATTGTCACTGTACATATAGGCCAGCGACACCTGAAGAAGAGTGAAGAATAATACTACTCGAAATGTTGTGTAATTATTAACCTGTGTTGTCTATTTGTGTGCTATTACTAACAAGTTGTTTGTATTTGGAAAGTTTAAATAAAGTTTAAAATTTTCTATACATTCAACATTCACTCTAGATTATGGAAATAGTCCAACATATCACATCATCACAAACCTTCAGAAAATAATTTAAAAAGATTTGTAAAACCAGATTTACACCTTGAAGATAAGATCTGACTGAATCCAATAGTATTCTTTTATTTCCATTGCTGTTATTATTTTATAGATGTTTATTTTACATATATGTTTATCCATGTTTTTTCATATGTCATAGCATCGGCCGGGAGGTGAACCCACAACCGTCTGCAACCAACTACTTGCTTGCAAGGCGGCTGCGATGACCTCTCGGCTATAAATAAGTGTTTTCTAAATGCAAGAAATTTTTGCATAACTTTAAATTTATAAAATATTAATTTGTTAATAACTAAAAATCCAAATATGCTATTTGGTAATATGAAATTAGTAGATTCAAGATGCCATAGCAAGGTGAGTTTTTTAGTTATTTATAAAATTCCTTATGAGTTTTATTTTTTTCCTCTAACAATTTTTTGTAATAAAAATTTGAATCTTCTCTTCATTCTATTTATCTTACTTGCATTTATTATTTTTGTTTATTTCTTCTAATGTTTTGTTAAGCAATATAAATTGATGAAAATTAGTCACAGTAATAAAATCTGCAAAACAAACTGCCAATAGACAGTATATTATAAGTTGGAATTTTTATTAATAGACATAAAAAGTAAAGAATGACACTGAAACTCCATAGTAATAATAAATATTTATTAATGAATTTTAGCTTCAAATTTTCTTTAATAAATAATATTTTCCTTCTTTTACTTTCTAGCTTTTTACTCTATAAAACTTTTATTATTATATTTTAAAAGTGAATTTGTATTTGCAAAGTCTAAAATCAAGTTTGGGGGAAAAAATCAATTACCGATATTCACTTTATAAATTAGTGAATTTTATTTTGCTAAGACATTATTTTATAAATTGTACAGACAAAAAAATCTCCATTTTTTTAAGTTTCCTGATCAAAATGAAAGTCAGAAGCAACAAGAATGAATTTTGGAAAAGAGGAAGTCATAAAAATTTCAAATTTTTACTGCAGAATCAGGTAAGATTTAACTTCATCAAAATTTTATATCAAGAGTTATAGAAAAGAAGCAATTTTATATTCTATTAAAAAAAAAAAAAACATTGCAGATAAATTATATAATGGTGACATTATGTCGAATGTGAAAAGTGATAAGAAACTTCAATAATATATGACACTATTGTACACAGAAAGAATAAAAATAAATAAATTAAACATGTAAAGAAATATATAATCTAGCCATATTAATAATTAAAAATATTAAGCATATGACTTATATTTGTTATTTAAAACTTTTTCAAAAAGCTTTAAACTATATTATATAAAACAAACAGAGATTTTATTCTAAATGATAAAAAGGTAAATCAAAAACAATAAAGATATAAATTTAATAGGAGGTAATTTGCTTATGTTTTTTGGCCAAAGGCAGATGTATGGGAGGTATTATCATAAAGAGTTACCATTTCAAACATCATGATACAATAGTTAATCCATCAACCTGCCATATCTATGACTTGAAGTTCAAATCTAGGCAGAGTTTATCTTGGACATTTTTTGAGATTACAAATACATTTAGAAATTTTTGATGATTCCTCACAGCCATTTCAGTTAGCTTTGTAATAGTGGTCAGAAAATGGATACTTCACTATTCTTATTAAAGAGTATAGGTCTCAGATAAACTGAATCAATTATTTGATTACCAAGGTCCTGAATGTAAAAATAAAAATATGATTGTGATATGATGCAGATTTTATTAGTGATGGAGAAAGTGAAGATGTCATATTTCTATAATAATCATTACTTTTTATTTAATAGTTGTTGATAATTATTGATAGTTGTTTATTATTGCAGGCTAACTCTGTAATACAATTTTTGTTCAAAGTAATATTAATGAACTCCATATTTTGAGTCAGAGTGCAAAGTAATATATCATCTTCTTTATGGCTCCATTCTTCAAATCTAAAAAGCATAAATCTATTTAAAAATTTCATCTTTTTATTCATGCTCAGTCTTTCTTTAGAAGATATCTTATTATATGTAACATGTGAATGTGTAAATCTTGAATAACATTTAATCCTACCTTGCAATAACTTAAAATAATTTCCTGATTATTTGTGCAGTAAATTCTACTCCATATCATTGCATAAATAGGATTCTACTGAATTATAAGATGTTAAATACTAGATAGGTAGTAGTTTCAATTTTTTTATTGGTTGTACTTTGAAATGCTATTTTGCTGCCAATCCAACTATATATACTCATTTGTCCACAGAATTAGCAATAAAAATTATAAAAAATAAACAAGAAAAAAATTGCAGATACTTATTAAGAATAAGTGTCAAAGAAACGAAGTGAAAGCCAATATGGAATTCAGTGTACGTTAGTTAAAATAGAAAAAAAAATTAAGACCATTAAAATCATGTGATATCGATACAATATATTGGATTAATCAAGAATGTCAAAGTTTTATCTGCCAACACTGAAAACACATTACACCATAAGTAAATAAAAAATTAATTATTAATATCATATAAAACTATGCAGAATTGTATTATAGAATAATACTTTTGATTCCTGCAACTGTATTATCGACAACACTGATCACCATTTTTCATGCTTGCTCATAACTGTTATATGGTAGAAATACTCTGGCTTGCACTGAGAGGCACTACTGTATGGAGAATTCTGCATTATCAACCATTTATGCCACATATTATAGTTATAAATAGTTGTGTTTTAAGTAGCAGAAAACATTTTTATATGGTAATATAATTAACAATTGAACTTATTACATTTCTATAATTTTCAGATAAATAAGATTATATATATGATATTTACAATTAAGACTCACATCCCTGAAGTGATTGTTTTGAATTACTTTCTAAACTAGCATAAGACAATAATTAACAAAAATAGAGCATCTATCTATTTTTGAACCTTATTTATTAATATATAGGTTTGCTTAAAACACTTTGGTAACAAACATTGAATATTTAAATCTATCATGCAATGTATCAAAATAGAAAAATTTTAAAGTGTATATCAAATAGAGGAGATAATGAAGAACTGGAATTTATAACAGAAAAAAGACTAGCTAGAATGTTGATAGGATGATTGGAAGAGTGAAGGATTGGAGCAATAGAAATAGATTCAATGTTTCAAAGTGTTTAGGCAATATTTTATTTTAATAAATGAGGCATACAAATAGATAGCTACTCCATTTTGTTAATAATAACACTATAGACAATCCTAGTTATGTAATGAAGCATTATATAACAACAATGTAATTGTTGGCTTTCCTGTAAGCTTTAATAGAGGTAATCCCAGTTGTTAATTCATTTATAAGGTTTCATACAGTTTTATTAATGAATTTTAATGTTAAAATGAAATGTAATTAAAATGGAGAACCAATAAATATTTCCATATGGTTGATAATATAGTGTGCATTTTACAATTTCATATTCATGTTTTTTGTTTGCTTAATTAAAATATGATGTGCATTACCCCAATAATTCTTAGCTATTTTAATAGTTACAGACTTTATTACTATATAAGCAACTTGAATTTAGTCAACTTGACCCAAAAAATGACATGTTGTTTTAAATACAGTAAATGCATGGAAATTTATGGGTGGAAATTTATGCAAACTGGTAAAAATAGTTAAATGAAAAACGTTTAGTAGAATTCTAAGACAATGATTTTATTATATAATTCTTATAATTCTTACATGTAATTCTTATAGTAATTATTATCCTGAAACCAAATTACTATTAAGCAGTCACTAAAGATAGATGTAAATCTGAATGTACATACTTAGTAGTATCTATTTAAATTTTGATGTAAAGCTTTTTCAACTATGAAATATTTGAACAAATTCAATGCTGATCATTAGATCAAATTTGTTTATATTTAACAATTGTTAATGCTTTAATAATAATAAAGTCACTAAATCTTATGCTTCTTTTACATTTACTATTCAGTCTAAAAGATAAATGTTTAAATCAAATCTAACCAAACTCAATAAATTTTTCTGAAATATCAAATTTTGCATATTCTAAAATTTTTAATTAGTTTTAATGGAATTTGTACTATAATAATCTATTTCAAGCAATGTGCTGAGAGAACATGCCTGAATAACTTTTTATTTGTATTTAAATTAAGATTTACATAAATGCAAGTAAGAATAAGAAAATCACAGTCTTCCCAATTAAACAAGTAATATGTCTAAATGCATTAAAAAGTTGATGATGCTAAGTAGAAATTGTAACACTAATTGGCTGTGTGCTTTTGAGAAGGTTTATCTTCTCATAATCATAGCAAACGGGTTGTGTGAGCATGATAAAAAATATATGTGACAAACATTTTAAATATATGCAAAGTTGATGAGAGGGTTCACTTTTTGGAAGAAGAAAGAAGCATACTTCTTTTTAGTTTATAGCACAGGTGTTGTTAGCTATAAACCATGCTTCTTTGATTTTACGTTTAGAGTCATGGCATTACTTTGGTCTGCAATAATGACAAACTACAATTAATGATGTTCATGTGGTATATCCTGTTGTCTAGTTATCTCCAATCAATAATCAGGCACAGAAATGCATATACATATATTTTTTACAAAATTTACATAAGAATTTAGAGTTCCACATGCAGTCATTATTATTTTTGATTGGCTGTCACATAAGCATTTTTAAGGTGCTTCTTTCAAAGGTTTTAGCCTTGTATGCTATTATTATAACAATATTATAATTAATTTCATCTAATTTTAATATATAAATATTCCAAGAGATTTAGAAGAGGTGGGCAGTACAGAATTTAATGAAAAATGACATTTATACAAAACAAACTTTTTTTCAAGTATCTGTTTTATATCCAACTTTACTAATCATTAATTTTAGACAATCGCTAATATTCTGTCTGTAAGATAAAAAATACAGTCTTGGCAACTGGGTGAAAAAAAGTATCTTATACTTATAACAGCCAGACCACTATACACTTTTACCAAATAGTAAATTATTCAAAGAAATTGTTCAGTTTCCTATTTAAAAACAAAGTCTTAATATGAATATTTGATATGTGGCATAAATAAACTATCATTAATCTAAAATTATTGGCTCTATGACTTTTCTAGTTTCTTTCATTTCAACAATAACCCCCCCCCCCCAATTATAAATCTATTGAAAATTTAAGTAAAGATTAATTTTATTATCTCTAGTTTTGCATGCACATATACTTTGTATATTATATATTATTATTTAGGTATATCCTCTACCTAGTGGTCTTCTGTTTATTTAAAAAACAATTAAATTACTTCATCTTAATATTAATGCAGGTTCTTTACAAAACTAATTGTTCAGCACAATTCTGAAGTAATCATATTTCAGGAGACTCATTGTTCTTCTAATAATGCATATCTTTAAAATTTTTGTATTTACATTGATAATTGATAATATAAACTTTAAACCTGATAAGACTACTTTTGTTTTAAATCATTGCTTTGCAATCTCTATTGAGATATATGTATCATTATAAACTTATGCAAAATGGACGTATCCTCCTCATCAGGGTATTTCTACACTTCTATATTTATAGAAAATTCCAATTCTCATTTGGGAATATGTAAATAAAAATTAAACAGATTCTCAATGTTTAGAATGGATGATTTAAATAATATACACTTATTTTATATTGTGAAGCAAGAAGAAACATTTTATTGGGCAGTTGGAAATCAAATATAACAAAAAATGATTGGCCTTTACTTGCTTAAATACTGATAGTGGATCTTCATAGTCAGCCTAAACAAAGTCTAATACTGTTGGAATCACATTCATGCAATTAAAAGTCACCCTGTTTCAAAATGGAATTTAATGAAAGCTAAATGGAATCTAGGAACTGGATATCTTAAAAAATATTAAGAGAATCTCTCCAATTTCTTCTTGGTATGATATGTTTTACAAATTCATAATAACAGCTACCAAGTGTTTATTCCTCAAGAATACTGAAAGCAACTTATTTCAGTTGAGCAAAACAAGCAGTGATGTAGTCCATTTTTGTCTATTAATGATCTAGAAATTTATGACAAACTTATAAAATCATTAGATGATCCCAAAAGCAAAAAGTAGAAAGAAATGATTGGAATGTAAATCTTATCAGATCTTGTCACATTAACAAAAATTTGGTAGATATAAAAATTTCTCTAAAAGCTATTATTATAATTACTAAAGTGATTGCCAATTTTTATATATCAGTCTTAGAAACTTAAGATTGACTGAATAATATAAAGCATAATTAGTGAAGAATTAAAGTCTTTTTCATAATGTTCCACTAATATCAATCTGATAAAATCTGTAGATGTTCATAAACTTGAACTTGATTATTTTATACTAAGAAAGGTCTCAGGAATAGATAATATATTTCCAGAGTTTCCAATATGTTAGACCTAAAGTCAAAGCATGATTGACAAAACTATTCAATAATGTTTTTAAAAAACTATTCCAAAAATTTGGCATACAATTAAAATTATATTAGCCTTAAACCAAACAAACTTATTAATGGTTCTAGAATCATTAGCCAACATCATTATTCTGTGTTCTTTATATGCTTTTTGAAAAAATAATATTAATAAGAATTTTCTCAATAATTGAAAATTATCTAACAGTTGAGCAAGATAAGTTTAGGCCAGGAAAAACCTGCTGTGAACAAGTTTTATATTTAACTAACCTATATTGAAAAGAATTTTTCAAAATAAATTAAAAACTGATGTGGCCTATATTGATCTAACTTCAGCTTATGATTTTAAAAGTTTCTAATATTCCTAAATGCAGGAAAATCATTAATTTATTTAATAAAATGTCCTTCAATAGAAAAATTCTAATGGTACTAAATAATAACCACAGTAAACACAAACTTTTTCAGAATAGTCTTCCTCATACTTCAATTCTCTCATCTTCTTTTTTTAATATATTTGTCAGTGTTTTTCCTCAACAGCATGCAGAAAATTTATCTATGATTATAATATTGCTTTGGCTTCTCAAAAGAGTTCTTTTCCTAAATGAAGATTATAAATCTTTTTCAAGAGCTATGGTATTACTTCTAATCCAATGAAGACTGTATGCTCATGTTTTCATCTAAACAATAGAGAATTGTGGCAAAACTGAATATATCCTTTTTAAATAATAGACTAAAATGTATTTCTATATCATGTTAATTAGAAGTAATCTGTGACAAAATACATTTATTTTCTTCTCTTAGTTAAGATTATACCAAAATTGATATCTAGAAATAATATACTTAGAAAGCTAGCTGAAACTACTTGAGGTTGTGATGCAAATATTTTGCAGACAGCTCTATAACCATTTAGAATATTTTAGTGAGCTTCTGTTTGGAGAAAACATGCCCTTATTAAACTTCTGGATTACTATGACAAATATTACAACACCTTTCTAATATTAAAGCCTGAAATTGAAGCCAAAAAGGGTGATTAAGGCAAAAATAAATAAGCCCATTGTGGTAAAATGATCATTTATGCCTGCAAAAAAATGAGTTATACTCGTTTATTTTAAAAGAGTGAAAGATATCTCCATTATTGATAAATGAGATTTATATATAATTGATTAGTTGGTAAAATAAATCAATTAAGAAAGTTCATAAGACATTTAACCTTTATGATTGTAATAATCTTTATCCTCCCATATTAATTTGACAGTTACTTAGTGAAATATTAATACAACCTATTCCTATAAATGTGATTATTTTTACAACATAGTATGATAAAACATTTGATAGATCACAAGTTCAAATTAGCTTAGGAAATAGTAATATTTTATTAAAATGTGTTATGTAAATAAGCATTTATTTTATATAGCGCATGTTTATAAATTGTAATACATTAAAGATCAGCCTTTCAAGCTACTGAGCATATGCTTTTTACGAGTGTTAATAATAAATGAATACTTTCATTCCCAACATGAGATATAGTATTTAAGATTTGCCCATATATAAGCATTTGGGTTGGAAAGAATAAGTGGATTCATTTTATTCTTTCTTAAATACTATATCTCTTGTTGGGAGTGAAAGTATTTATTTATTATTAACACTCGTAAAAAGCATATGCACAGTAGCTTGAAAGGCTGATTTTTAATGTATTACAATTTATAAACATGGGCTATATAAAATAAATGCTTATTTACATATGTTTAAGTTTCATTTGAGAATGACATTTAGTAAATTCTAGATAATTTTGTCGATGTCATTCATTCAGACATGTAAATAGTAATTTAAAGTGAATGGTCTATCCTCACGCTTTCACTTCCAGTACTTAAGATTTGCCCATATATAAGCATTTGGGTTGGAAATAATAAGTGGATTCATTTTATTTTTTCTTAAATACTATATCTCGTGTTGGGAGTGAAAGTATTCATTTATTATTAACACTCATAAAAAGCATATGCACAGTGGCTTGAAAGGCTGATCTTTAATGTATTAAAATGTGTTATATAATTTTTGTTATTGTTGTATTTGTTATTATTAATTTTTATGTTATGTAATAAAATAAATGTTAATTTCAATATTTTTCTTTGTCATTCTTCAATAAACATCATTTCGTTTATATTTACTATAATTAAAGATCATATTTAAAACACAAACTTACATGTAAAAATTCTGCTGGATTGAATACATCATTGTTGTAGTAATGCTATCTGAAATATAAAATATTATTGGATAAGATGGCATATACAAACCCCTTTTACATTATGTATCTAGGAATGCATAAAAACATTTGATAGATATGTATTTATTAGTTTAACCCTAAGATAAATTATTATTCAACCTTTCTATTTAATTTTGCTACAATAGTTTAACATAAAGATTAAATTATTCTTAGTTAAAAGTTTGAAATAAAAAATAATAGTTGTAGAGATTTTGTTCTTAAAGAAACAAGAGTAAATGTATACAGATTATTATAAAACTTTGGGAAAATTAGTTTATTGAATATTTATAATTTTATTAGAGGTTTTAATATATATATATATATATATATATATATATATATATATATATATATATATATATATATATATATATAAATTAAAAAATCAGTCAATACTTAAACATTTCCACTGTCATATGTTGATACAGGTATATAATAAACCTGTATTTCAGTTATTACATAGTAGAGATGTATGCCCATCCCTCATATGTGTATTAAATGGATTATGTCCTGTACATGAGGGGTCAGATTGACTTTAGGTCAACATGGGTGTGATGAGAATCTCAGTTTCAGGGTCGCATTTGATCATTCCATCATCAGATTTTCAATTGGATGGAATGTTGAAGAGTGGGAGGGTTGAGTGGATTGAAGCCTGTACATTAAAATATGAAAATTGGCTATATATATTTAAGCACTTATTGCATATATGTGTGTAGATGATAATCTGGACCCACTGATGATTTCTGGTTTAGCATGAAATACATATACTAGTGATTATTTATATTTTTGACATATATGTATTCAGGTGTATCAGTGTTATGAGATAGAGTGGAGAGTGGTGGGTCATGTAAAAATCTGTGATCATATACACTATATATTAAAAATCAACAAAATCAAAATCAAACTGTTGTCAAGGCAATCTCTTTTTAACAATATATATATATATATATATATATATATATATATATATATATATATATATATATATATATATATATATATATATATATATATATATATATATATATATAAGATGAAATATGTAATATCAATATAATTCTGCTTTGATAGTGTTTTTGTTTTTCATGTGGAAAATGATTTGAAAAAAAATAAAAATTAAGAAGTCATATTTTATAAATAGTACAGATAATGTGTTGAATAAAAGTGTAATTGTCTTAGTATTCACAACTTATGGAAAATGGCCATTAACATGAGAAGTTTACTGTTGTGTGACTTTAACAAGATTTAAATATTAAAGTTGTATTGTTATTCAAGATGGTGTAAGAAGCTGCAATCTGGCTATAGCAAAAAAATTATTTTTTAATTTTCATACTTGTAATCAAGTTAACTCATAAATGAGATTAATGTGATTACATTTTTTTGGGTTACTACTTTTTTTATATTGGTTATGTCCTTTTCCAATCACTGAGTTGGATAATCTGTGAATAACCTGCAAAACCAATGGCACATTATATCAAATTTAGTAAGATATAAACAATAATCATTATTTGTTTTTCTCTTTAACTAGTCTTAAAGACTAACTTTAGTTTGATTAAAATGATTTATTTAATTTATCTTAAATTACTCGATAGAATACAATAAACATATTTTTGTTCTTCTTTCATTTTTAACAGAAATATGTAAATGAGGAGAAATGTGATTGGGTAGAGGGGAGAGAGAATGTACAGAGATTTTTTTTATTAATGGGAAATAGAGACAATAAGTGTGTAAAAAATTTCTACTGTTAAAAATGCAACAAATATGAAAGCTATTCTTTAAAATTAAGGATAAAGAAAAAAATTAAATTGAGATTTTTCTTATATAATTCAACTTGCAATGTCATTGTGTGTTAATAACAATATGAGTAGCTAAACTTAAACAAGTCTGTTCAAGCCTGTAAACTGAGAATCTTAACTGCTGATTATTTTCCAAAATGTCTAATTGAAATGTACTGATATTATCAACCACAACAATAGGATAGCAGTCTTTAAAGGTCAGTCTACATGGAAATATTTTATTGCTTACAGACTATATTAACCTTGGATATAATATTTTACCTTTATCATTTTAAATTATATAATTATACCATATATGTGTGGAATGAAATGCTATAACAATTTTAAACTGTCTGAATGATAAAGATTTAGCTATAATTCCACTTTGAACTTATAATAGAGATAACATTCCCACTCTATAAATTATTATTTTATTGTTAAAATAATAATATAGCTGTTGAAAGAGAATAACATTTAACCAGAGAATTATTTTATAACTGTCATGACAATTATGGGATCACATGCACTACTGCATGGAGAGTTTTTTCCATTTTAATGACAAGTATGGGATAATGTTTGCTTGCACAATCATTCCTAGTCTTCAACACTCACTAGCTAAATTAAAAGTAATAAAATATTTTAACTTTGGTGTTATTCCTACATAAAAGTAATAAAGTTTATTAACTTTTGAGGAATACTCTTGTTAAAAATAATGAAATGGGTTAACATGGAGGGATGCCCTATAGTCGTGTGACAGTGTATTAAAAAAAAGATCAGCCTTAAACATTCATAAGGAGAACATTTAAATGGAGTTAATATATTTTCATGCCTTACAGTATTATACATGTTCCATCTTTTATAAATATTTCAAATATTCAGAGAGCCTACATGTGAATCAATTAATTATGGAATGTTTATTATGGGTGGAAACAAAGAAGAATATAATCAAACTCATAAAATTCTGTATGTTATAATTGAAAAACTATTTAATCTATATGTTATACATTAAATATTAAAAAAAATGTGTTATTGATTCTATTGATTAATATTTAATATATTTGAAATATTATGTATTTTAGATTAATGTAATTATTTAAACGAATATATATTTTATTTTGATTTCTATTATTATATTTTCTTATACATGTATGAAGTCTCATGGTATACATTATATTATACCTAATAATTATTTATTAATTTAAGTTAATTGAATTGTATATATGACATGGGGATTGAGGAGAATCAATTATTAGGGAACAGTGCTTGCGTAAAAGTTTAATGAATCTATAATGTGCATCAACACCATATGGTTTTGTCCTGTATGTCTTTCCAGGGTTTTGCACTTATGCTCATATTATATTTACTATTATTATTATTCCAACCATGTCCTAAGCAGAGTCAGCCATTATCTCAGTTATTTCCCATGCTAAAGTACTTATTTCAAATTATGTCTTAACTCATACTTGTAAGACTAAACAAGTTTCCTAATTTAGCAGTTTTATAGATGAGGGTAAATTTATGTCTCTTTTACTTGGCAAGTAAATGTCTGCACTATTTTATGATGTTATATGGTACTATTCTGTGCTAGTGGTTCAATCTGCAGAATGATCTCTTGCCATTTTATTGTTCTTTACATTCAGTTCTGCACTGGTGGTAAATCTACAGAACATTTTGCAATGGTACTTGTTGCTCTGATGATAGTTAGAAATCCCATAGGGCATTTAATGCTTTGTTATTTCTTTGCATGGATGAATACCTCCACAGGAATATCATTGTTATTTGCTGTATACATTTGCTTGGGTAAAGTTTCCATACATTATGATGTCAATGTTGTTTCTCTCATTTTAGACTGATATGCATGTTCAGTTATCAGCTATTAAAAGAGCATTCAATAAATTGTTTCTATAATTTGTTGCATATCAATTTGTATATTTCAAACTGAGTTGAGATTCAAATGTTCTCTTTGATAAATTATCTTCCCACAGCCAGTTTTTGCATGTTTACCAATATCAGTTATTACTATTAGTATTATTATAAATCTGGGGTACAGATCATGGGTTATGATATTGACATATTGGAGACATTATTGACTAGGTGTTTGAACCCATTTTCTCTTTCATAAGGGCTAAAAGCAAACTCATTTGTGATAACATTTTATATTATGTTTGTTTGGAACTTATGTGCATTATTCATGTATAAGAACAAATACATGTGGTTATTTTATTTTGTTTATTTATTTATTTATCTTTTTGATCATTGTATTAATCAATTATTTGTTAGTATTGATTGAGTTGTAAATATATGTTAATTTTATAATTTAACCTAACTTTATCATTGCTATTTGTCATACATAGAACCAGAACATCCATTATATGAAATAAGTCAGATATTAGAGTGCATATTGTTACTAATAATGCACACAAGGTTTACTGAAATTCTAGGATAATATCTTAATGCTTTTGTTCTTGGGTAATTAGGGATGTACAAGGTATACCACAATCCCATTTACCTCTTTCATCACTTCAGCTTTGCATTGTTAATTATAGAATATAACCAAGAATTTGTAACTTCTGTGTGTGTTTGTGATATTAGGACATAAATTAATAAATAAATTTCCTAGCCAAAATTATGATTGAACCTATTTTCTAATATTATAACTGATGCTTTACCTATTACAATAAGAATCTCATTGCCATCGATTTAAGTTGACATTTAAATTAATGCTGAAAGAACCTAAAGTTCAAGTTGCTTACTTTTTATTGCAAAGCATATATCCTATGTAGGACTGCTGTATTAAAATCCTGAGTATATCTGAGCAGTGACCAATCATGTTATGATGCTGATTATAGTTATTACTGTCTTGTTAAATGGCTGGTACTCACCATGTGATAGTTAATATTGATATAATGGATCATATATTTAGTTCTGGAAAAGTAATCTTTAGTAATTTTATAGATCATACAATCTTGTTCATGGTCAGCCCTAAAGTCTCATGTAAATAAAAACCTCAGTTTAAGGTTTTGAAATGGAGTTTTAAGATACAGTCATTAGTGAGAATAGTTATTAATTGAATACATAATTTATTTTGTGGTAATTTAATATACCTTTATGTAATGATGTGATGGATCCTCATGGTGTATCTTAGCCAGGACTGGTTTATATTATGATAGTCTTATGTTATATCATTAATTTTGCCTGTTGCAGTCTGGGTGGATCTTTTGGTTACAATATATATAATATATTAAATGTTTTTTCAGCATATGATTTGTGCCATTATCAAATGTTAAACATGTGCAAAAAAATCTTTTTTATGTATAATTATAATCACGTAACTTGCTATCACTTGTATTTATGATCAATAGATGGTGTTTTATCAAAACCACCTAAAAAGTGTATATTTGTTTACATAAACGACAAAAGAGTCAGAATTCACTATCTCTTTCATGTGCCCACCCTCATATCAGCTGATTTCAAGCTAATTTGCCATCATCAGTAAAGGATAGAGCTAGAAACTAGATCTAAACACTGACTCCAAGTGTTTATGCAAAAAGTTTCTATCAGTTTGCAAGCATGAATTTTTCAGACTGGTAAAGTTTTCAAACCCATCCTAACAAGCCAAATAGCTACATGAGTCTGATGTCAGTTCAGTTTCACCACATAGTCAAAGCCTCTGCAATATATATCATTGCAAAAACCTTTAAAGGTACGTTTATGAAAAACAAAAACAAGTTATAATCACGTAACTTCCTATCACTTGTATTTATGATTAATAGATGGCATTTTACCAAAACCACTGAACAAATGTATATTTGTTTACATAAACGACAAAAGAGTCAGAATTCATTATCTCTTTCATTTTCCCACCTTTAGATCAGCTGATTTCAAGCTAATTTTCCATCATCAGTGAAGGATAGAGCTAGAAACTAGATCTAAACACTGACTCCAAGTATTTATGCAAAAAGTTTCTATCAGTTTGCAATCATGAATTTTTCAGAAGGTAAAGTCTTCAAACCCAGCCCAACAAGCCAGATAGCTACATGGGTCTGATCTCAGTTCAGTTTCACCACATAGTCAAAGCCTCTGCAATATATATCATTGCAAAAACATTTAAAGGTACATTTATGAAAAACAAAAACAAGTTATTGAAATGAAAGAGATAGTGAATTCTGACTCTTTTGTCGTTTATGTAAACAAATATACACTTGTTTTATGGTTTTGGTAATACGCCATCTATTGATCATATATATATATATATATATATATATATATATATATATATATATATTGTAACCTAGTGTTATTGACACTTGGTTTGTTTAGCATTATTTCCACAGGAAAACAATGCAATCCTTTTCTAGGAAATAAAAAGTAAAATAATAATAATATTAAGTAATCAATAAAGTATGCTATTTACTCACTTTAACGTGTTTTAAGCAAATAACTAGTAAATTTGGTAATCCCATGTCATTTTGAAGAAGAGCATAAATAATTTAGTTAAAATATATTAACAATAAGGGCAATTTAATATAGTATAAAAGCACCTATCATAAACAGTAATTGATTTTGGAGGGGTAGAGGGGAGAGTAGATGAATGTCTTATCATAAAGCACAGTAACTTCTGATAATTTTTTTAAAGTATTTAAATAATAATGTATACAGAATTATACATCACTAATAAGCATTATTAGTTAAAGATATTTATTATTTTTCATTATTTGTCAAATTATCTTGTAATCCATTTAAATCATACAGAAATATATAACTGTAATAAGTTTTTCTTTTTTCCCTTTTCTTTTGTTTATGTATAATTAAATAACGATTTTTCTGTCAGAGGTCGCTAAAAAGAAGACCGCCAAATTTTGTAGAAAAATCTAGTCTGACATAAGTTTTACAAGAGGAAGCAGTGCTGAAATTCGGTAACAAATTTTTATATTTTTTTATTGCAGAAATAAATATAATTCAAGTAACATTTTAACAAAATCATGTCTAGCTAAAATATTTTGATAGGACATCCATAAGCTTCTATTGCTCTACCTATTTTAAAGCTTTTTATACTCAAAATGTGCTACCTTATGCTAAAGTTTGAGATCACCGTATTGACTACAGCGATCACGGAAAATATCATTATAGTTAAACTAAGCAATATAAATAATTTCCAAGAAATAATTAATTATTTGTTAACTTTACCTTATGTAACAATATTTTCATGGTATAAAAGAAAAATTAGAATTAAAGGACATATTATAAAAGCCAAGGAAAGTTAACCAAACAATTTCACGCACTTTCTAACAGAAATTGTCTGCTTTAGAAAATAATGCAAGTTCCCCATGTTAAAATCTGTTTTATTCACTGAAAATTATCTAGAAATAATATAAATAATAAATGATATTTACTTATGCACCTGCATATTTTTAAAAAAAAAAAAGAAATATAAATTTTCTCAAGGCAAATATCAAAAAAATTTGTATGTGTGCATTTACGGAGAATCATTATTAAAGAAAAATTATAATTCCTAGAGTAGGAATAAAAACTACAAACATTAGTGACCTAATTATAACCATAAAATAATATATTATATTATACATGAATGGGAATCGTTAAAACTTTATATCCACGTAAGTCAGCTGCAGTCTTTATTATAAGAATATTTTGGAAAATTTGCACATTCTTTTATTCATAAGCCAGCTAGCTAAAAATGATACGTATCGCCAATCATAAAAGAAAAGAATTGTATATGTGATCGTTTATCGTCCAATATTCGTAATGTTAAAATATGTATTGTTTTCTTGAATCCCAAAGTTATAGCAGTTAATTCAAGGAAGAATTAAAATCCACACTGCTATGTTTTGTTTTGCCTACTATTAAGTGCACCAGAATGGAGGCAACTTTTTATAAATGAAATAATAAATGTGTTTCTTGTTTTAACTGTGCTTCGTGAACTACGGATGGATCAGGTTCTTCATCTGGATAAAGTGCCCAATGGAAAACATTTTTTTTGTAGTGATATTATAAGCACTTGTTAAGTAATGATTTTTTTTTTTTACTAATTTGTAAAATTATGTGTTTTTTTTTTTATATATCAGCAGGTTAAAGGCTATATTCAAGTAATATTTAAATGACCTTGTAATCGTTAAGGTATGTTTTTATGTAATTATTCTAGGTTAAATTTATATTTGACATGAAAAAAAAATATTTTTTTTTTTGTAAAATGTGTTTACTTATGACTTGCCATTATGAGTATAGGTTTAAATATTAGATGCGTAAAAGTAGAAAAATTTAGATACTCAATAGGCAAAATATCTATTTAAAATTATCAGAAGTAATTAAAGAGAAGTGCTATACAAAATATTACTTATTTAAAGTATGAAACAAATTTATACTATGTTAATTAAGGAACCTATTCCCAATTATTTTTTTTATTAACGCATTCACTTGGTTTAGTTCAAAATACTATACTTCCTATTATTTGTTGAATATTTCTTTGGCAAAAGTGAAAATTATTATTGTATTCTGTGATATCCATTGATATCAGATGCTGATCTATGTATACCCCGGAACATAAATTTAGTGTAATTAGTGTATTTTCTTGTCTTGCCCCGATATAGCATCGGTATAGGCTTAATATGCACCTAAGTAATAATTGTAATGTATCTATTTTGTGGGATAGAAAATAATCTCCCCAAAAGCTTTATTTTCCATGAGGGGAATAAATAAATCTCGTATTCGGGTATGTTTATAACCCAATTGATCACTTCTCAGAGTAGGACGATCAGTACTTTATATAGTATTTAGTGTATTTCATTCATTAAAATCCCAGGAGAGGATTATATTTGGTGTGCTCCTATTATGCCCAATTAAGAGGCAAGGACCCACCAAACTATTTTAATATAGTAGTTAATTCTACAGCCCTTCGGTGTTATTCCTTATTCCTCATGAGAAAATAGAGATAATTCCACCACAGAAGGTGTTGAATATTATGTTTGTTTAGAAAGTTATGGCAAGATAACGGGTATATTGGAGGTTAATTCCTCAAGCTCCATTTAGTATAAATAGCGTGCTAGTGTATATGATCAATGTCTGAATTGTGCGACGGAATAGTGCTGGGAATCCACACATAAGTCAATGGAGAGAGTAAGTTTTTAAAAATTGCATGATTAAAAATTTTCAATTGCCAATAGAGGATTCAAATACTAAGTTTAATTCAGGTTAATGATTAAGTAGCACTCACAATATAACTTATACTGAGGAAAACAGTGTGCATAACAACTTCAGTTGTTATTAAGGTAAACATTAAAATAATAAGTGTAAATTCTGATACGTAACCCATCAATTATAATAAGTTATCTAAATAAAAGCTATCATTTAATTAAAGATATGATAATAAAAATTGTTTGTACGCATTGCCTAGAATCAGATTATTTTTGTTTTAAAACAGATCGTTAGTCAATAAATATAAGTAACCGTTCATAAAAGATACACTAAACGAATGAGTTGATATATCGATAATACTATCTATTTTTTTATATTCAATTTACATAAATGTAAAAATAAGATGAAGAAGTAGGTCGAATCCAAGTCTAAAAGTATAGAGGAATTAATATTAGTTATATTTTGTTTTATCCATATGGGATCGAATAAATTGTATATGTTTGTTTATTATGTTAATCATAAAAGATATTTTTGTTAAACCATAATAAAAAAATTAGAATTTTGTTATAAGTTAATAATAAATTATCGTCTTGTTACAAGTTGTTTTGAGTCATTTTTCTTATGCGCTAAATAAAAGTGTATTGGCATAATACTTGCAATACTTTCTTGGGTCCAAAATCATTTATAAAATCTTAAATCCAAAACACCAGATAGACAATTATAAGCAGATCAAAATATTTCATTATATTTTAATTTAATAAAAATTATTTGTGGAATTGAAGACTTCAGACCAAGACATTTTATTTTATTTTATATGTGTGTAAAATCACTTTGTTCCCAAACTACTATCTTTGGTTACACATTGTTGAATACACATTTAAGTAAAGTGTCTAAGTAATAAATCTTAGTTAAATTATTGTGTTGTCAAGGATAATGGAAGGACACAAAAGCACCCTTGTCTTTTCATCATTCCGACTGAGATTCTGGATTTAAAAGGCTTTATTATTCAAAATTATATGTTGTTATTGAATATGGTTATCATCTCATTAAATATTATAATAGTTAATGTGTGGATGCAGACACCTGGAATTTAAATAAGGTAAATGTTTCCTATAGCCGACCAGAATGTCAGTCATATGCAACAACACAATACTGCCGAGCAATTTTCTTAAATATAACAGAGAACCCTGAGATTAGTGTCATTATTATAAGTGCTCTTAAATTAATAATTGATCAAATTCAGATCAATATTACAAGCGGGCATGGCTTAAGAGATTGAAACATCTAATTGTATAATAACAAAAATATTGAGATCATATTGGCAAATTAATGAATATTTTGTTTTAGTCAGCAATACTAACAATGACATGAAAAATCATCATCATCATTGTCGAACAGTGCACGTACTTACAGCCCAGAGAATGTGTTTTGGATAGAGAAAGAATGTTAGTTTATTCTAAATTTTCTTTTTAAATTTATTTTATTAATGATAATTTTTTTTTTAATTCTATCTCTGTCTAAACTGCATATCGCTGTAGCTGAATTATTATAGAACTAACCTAACGTAGAGCTATTATTATTATTAGGGTAAAATATGATTACCCGGACTATACCAAGAGTAGACGGAAGGTTTGAGGCCTTCCGAACGGGTTTCCTAAAATAATTAGGAAAGATCAACTTTTATTGGGTTAGAAATGGCCGCCCAACTATAAGGGGCCATCGATGGCTATAGTTAGCCATGATAAATTTGGTAAAATTTTATTGAAATGAATATCAATATTATTTGCACGTGAATGAATTAATTGTTCATTGATTGAAAATGTTTGCCAATGATAAATTGTTTCTTTAGCCATAAAATATTATATGAATGTCTATTTTATGACATAATCTTTGCCACTGAATAAATAAATTTGTTAGTTTATAATGTTATGGTCTGTAAGTAATTCCATAAAATATGGTAATGATTTTATCATTTATGATGATCTTCTTGTCTGGTGGTGTGATTAGCACTTATACCATATTACATAATGGTTTGGTGAGATTTCTATGGACCAAGTAGCATATGAGAAAAGAATATTTGGTAGTTAATATTGGGACTTTAGTTATCCAAATATCAGAGCATAGTTTTGGTGTAGATTGTTTTTGATAGGAGAGGCAGGGAGGCAGGATGTCTTGTCAATAATTGCTTATCAATATTATTAATAGTTCATTACTAATTTCAGTACTGTCAGATAACAGAAAGAATTAAAAATTTTAAATATGAGTGAAAGCCAAGATAGTCAGGATATTTCAGAGGATTTGGGAGAATCCCAAGATCTCCAATCCCCGGATACCCAAACACCATATTTTCATGTAGAAGTAAGAGAGGAACAAGAATCTTTAGAGGAAGTTAGTCCGAAAAAAGCTAAAGTAGATAAAGATCTACCTGGGGATGAGCAAATCCAAATATTTACAATATTACAAAGTTTGTCTACACAGCTACAAAATTTAAATAGTGAATTAAAAAACTCAGAAAGTAAAATAGAAAGTCAAATAACAAATTCCAATAGTGAATTAGAAAGTAAAATAGAAAGTCAAGTACAAAAATCCAATCATGAATTAAAAAATCAAATACAAAATTCAAATAGTGAATTAGAGAGTAAAATAGAAAATCAAGTACAACAATTGAATAATGAATTAAAAAATCAAATAAAAAATTCCAATAGTGAATTAGAGAGTAAAATAGAAAGTCAAATACAAAATTCAAATGTTGAATTAAAAACTGAGTTAAAGAATCAAATTCAAAATTTGGACAGGAAAATAGACAATCACGTACAGGAGACCAAAGACCTAAGGGAAAAGTTAACGAACCATATAGAAGAGTCAAAATTGGCCTCCGAAAAACTAGAAATAAAAATTAAGAAAGAAATAGAAATAAAGTCTGAAAGGTCCAAAATTATGATCGAGGCTATTCAACAGGACTTCATAAGCCAATATGTAGAATTAAATAGTGAAGTTAAAGATAAAATAGAATGTATAAAGGGAGAATTAGATAGTGCTAGGAGTGAGTTTAGAAACTTAAAAGAAGAAGCCAAAATATAACTCTTGAACCTGACAATTTATCAAAAGGATGTCAGAGCCAGATTACTAACAGAATAGCTAAGTTAGAAACACAAGAGGTAACCCAATATGAAATTAATAAAAATATAGAAAGTGATTTAATTAAAGTGATAGGAAAAGTAGAACATTTTAATGAGATATTAAAGAATAATTCCCAAATATTACATAATGATCTAGACTAGAAGATAAACTTGAGTTAGAGAAAGATGAAACTATTAACCAGTTAAAGCAACAAATTCAACATTTAAATGTAGGCCTTAAGGACAGTTCTACAAAAATAGACTGTGAATGGCAAAATTATAAATTAGGGTTAGAAAGTCATATGAAAGCTATGGACCTTAATATGGATAAAGTTGTTCATAGTAAAAATGTAGCTGAAACTCAGGTTAAGGAAAATGGTAATGATCATAATAAACCCATAATCTCTGAATTACATACAATGATTAGCCCGGTAGACTCAGTGTACAATCCATTGAATGAGGCCCAACACAAAGTCATGTTAGAGCCCGAAAGTAATAGCTCAATAGCTTTGAAATTCCTCAAAATAAAATTCTTTAAAGGAGAATACCAGGAGAATCCACATGAATATCTCCAAAATTTAAATGAATTGTTCACCTTATGTCATTTGTCTGAGGGAGAGAAGATTGCCATTGCCACAAACCATTTAAGTGTGGCATCTAAAGATTGGTGGCAATCATTATTTATAAAACCGGAAACATATGGGGACTTTAAGTATCTGATGTTAGCCAGTTTTTGGGGGGAAGACCGCCAAGACAACCTCAGATATCAGATATCTCAAGAAAGATATCATATAAATAAGGGCAGTTACACTGAGTTTTTCAGGAGTCAGGCCGTCAAACTGAAAACGTTAACAGCCTATCTTTTGTCCGAGACCCAAATTGTGAGAATAATTCGCCATAATTTACCGAGGCATGTCGAGCAGGTCTTGATTGCTGCTGACCGGCATACGATAGAAGAAGTAGTTGAGATTTTGGATGCGCTAGAAACTAGTGATAGAAATAGTGAAAATAGGAGTAGGGCAAAGAGGGATACCCATCCTATGGTAAGCAATGTTAATTTCATAGATAGGTCCTATATGGGAAAGAGGAGGTTAATTAAAGAAAAGGGATATTATAGGACGAATCCCTATAATAGATCAAATAGCCACATTAGTAGACCGACAGTGAGGAAAAGGATTCTAAATGAGAATCAACCTTCTACTAGTGGTATCACAACGATACTAAAAAAGGATAAAAAGTAGTGAAAGTAGCAAGGCATTAAAATTAAATAGGATCTCAACCACTGATG
Organism: Epiperipatus broadwayi; assembly: GCA_028023455.1. Classification (NCBI taxonomy): domain Eukaryota; kingdom Metazoa; phylum Onychophora; class Udeonychophora; order Euonychophora; family Peripatidae; genus Epiperipatus; species Epiperipatus broadwayi. The sequence goes on along the minus strand of JAQFVV010012397.1, from coordinate 5,212,846 downwards.
GAATAAGAGGTACCTATAATGCCCGAAGCTTACTACCATGTCCTAAACAAAATTAAATCTGTAAGATTTAATTTATTAACTTCTAAAAGAAGTATAATATAGACCTAACAATACCATAAGAAATATTAATAATGTATGTATTATTTTATTTTTATTTTTTCATAACAGTGGGAGAATTGTAACCTAGTGTTATTGACACTTGGTTTGTTTAGCATTATTTCCACAGGAAAACAATGCAATCCTTTTCTAGGAAATAAAAAGTAAAATAATAATAATATTAAGTAATCAATAAAGTATGCTATTTACTCACTTTAATGTATTTTAAGCAAATAACTAATAAATTTGGTAATCCCATGTCATTTTGAAGAAAAGCATAAATAATTTAGTTAAAATATATTAACAATAAGGGCAATTTAATATAGTATAAAAGCACCTATCATAAACAGTAATTGATTTTGGAGGGGTAGAGGGGAGAGTAGATGAATGTCTTATCATAAAGCACAGTAACTTCTGATAATTTTTTTTAAAGTATTTAAATAATAATGTATACATAATTATACATCACTAATAAGCATTATTAGTTAAAGATATTTATTATTTTTCATTATTTGTCAAATTATCTTGTAATCCATTTAAATCATACAGAAATATATAACTGTAATAAGTTTTTCTTTTTTCCCTTTTCTTTTGTTTATGTATAATTAAATAATGATTTTTCTGTCAGAGGTCGCTAAAAAGAAGACCACCAAATTTTGTAGAAAAATCTAGTCTGACATAAGTTTTACAAGAGGAAGCAGTGCTGAAATTCGGTAACAAAGTTTTATATTTTTTTATTGCAGAAATAAATATAATTCAAGTAACATTTTAACAAAATCATGTCTAGCTAAAATATTTTGATAGGACATCCATAAGCTTCTATTGCTCCACCTATTTTAAAGCTTTTTATACTCAAAATGTGCTACCTTATGCTAAAGTTCGAGATCACCGTATTGACTACAGCGATCACGGAAAATATCATTATAGTTAAACTAAGCAATATAAATAATTTCCAAGAAATAATTAATTATTTAACTTTACCTTATGTAACAATCTTTTCATGGTATAAAAGAAAAATTAGAATTAAAGGACATATTATAAAAGCCAAGGAAAGTTAACCAAACAATTTCGCGCACTTTCTAACAGAAATTGTCTGCTTTAGAAAATAATGCAAGTTCCCCATGTTAAAATCTGTTTTATTCACTGAAAATTATCTAGAAATAATATAAATAATAAACAATATTTACTTATGCACCAGCATATTTTTTTAAAAAAAAAAGAAATATAAATTTTCTCAAGGCAAATATCGAAAAAATTTGTATGTGTGCATTTACGGAGAATTCATTATTAAAGAAAAATTATAATTCCTAGAGTAGGAATAAAAACTACAAATATTAGTGACCTAATTATAACCATAAAATAATATATTATATTATACATGAATGGAAATCGTTAAAACTTTATATCCACGTAAGTCAGCTGCAGTCTTTATTATAAGAATATTTTGGAAAATTTGCACATTCTTTTATTCATAAGCCAGCTAGCTAAAAATGATATGTATCGCCAATCATAAAAGAAAAGAATTGTATATGTGATCGTTTATCGTCAAAGATTCGTAATGTTAAAATATGTATTGTTTTCTTGAATCCCAAAGTTATAGCAGTTAATTCAAGGAAGAATTAAAATCCACACTGCTATGTTTTGTTTTGCCTACTATTAAGTGCACCAGAATGGAGGCAACTTTTTATAAATGAAATAATAAATGTGTTTCTTGTTTTAACTGTGCTTCGTGAACTACGGATGGATCAGGTTCTTCATCTGGATAAAGTGCCCAACGGAAAACATTTTTTTTTAGTGATATTATAAGCACTTGTTAAGTAATGATTTTTTTTTTTTACTAATTTGTAAAATTATGTGTTTTTTTTTTATATATATCAGCAGGTTAAAGGCTATATTCAAGTAATATTTAAATGACCTTGTAATTGTTAAGGTATGTTTTTATGTAATTATTCTAGGTTAAATTTATATTTGACATGAAAAAAAAAATATTTTTTTTTTGTAAAATGTGTTTACTTATGACATGCCATTATGAGTATAGATTTAAATATTAGATGCGTAAAAGTAGAAAAATTTAGATACTCAATAGGCAAAATATCTATTTAAAATTATCAGAAGTAATTAAAGAGAAGTGCTATACAAAATATTACTTATTTAAAGTATGAAACAAATTTATACTATGTTAATTAAGGAACCTATTCCCAATTATTTTTTTTATTAACGCATTCACTTGGTTTAGTTCAAAATACTATACTTCCTATTATTTGTTGAATATTTCTTTGGCAAAAGTGAAAATTATTATTGTATTCTGTGATATCCATTGATATCAGACGCTGATCTAAGTATACCCCGGAACATAAACTTAGTGTAATTAGTGTATTTTCTTGTCTTGCCCCGATATAGCATCGGTATAGGCTTAATATGCACCTAAGTAATAATTGTAATGTATCTATTTTGTGGGATAGAAAATAATCTCCCCAAAAGCTTTATTTTCCATGAGGGGAATAAATAAATCTCGTATTCGGGTATGTTTATAACCCAATTGATCGCTTCTCAGAGTAGGACGATCAGTACTTTATATAGTATTTAGTGTATTTCATTCGTTAAAATCCCAGGAGAGGATTATATTTGGTGTGCTCCTATTATGCCCAATTAAGAGGCAAGGACCCACCAAACTATTTTAATATAGTAGTTAATTCTACAGCCCTTCGGTGTTATTCCTTATTCCTCATGAGAAAATAGAGATAATTCCACCACGGAAGGTGTTGAATATTATGTTTGTTTAGAAAGTTATGGCAAGATAATGGGTATATTGGAGGTTAATTCCTCAAGCTCCATTTAGTATAAATAGTGTGCTAGTGTATATGATCAATGTCTGAATTGTGCGACGGAATAGTGCTGGGAATCCACACATAAGTCAATGGAGAGAGTAAGTTTTTAAAAATTGCGTGATTAAAAATTTTCAATTGCCAATAGAGGATTCAAATACTAAGTTTAATTCAGGTTAATGATTAAGTAGCACTCACAATATAACTTATACTGAGGAAAACAGTGTGCATAACAACTTCAGTTGTTATTAAGGTAAACATTAAAATAATAAGTGTAAATTCTGATACGTAACCCATTAATTATAATAAGTTATCTAAATAAAAGCTATCATTTAATTAAAGATATGATAATAAAAATTGTTTGTACGCATTGCCTAGAATCAGATTATTTTTGTTTTAAAACAGATCGTTAGTCAATAAATATAAGTAACCGTTCATAAAAGATACACTAAACGAATGAGTTGATGTATCGATAACACCATTTATTTTTTTATATTCAATTTACATAAATGTAAAAATAAGATGAAGAAGTAGGTCGAATCCAAGTCTAAAAGTATAGACGAATTAATATTAGTTATATTTTGTTTTATCCATATGGGATCGAATAAATTGTATATGTTTGTTTATTATGTTAATCATAAAAGATATTTTTGTTAAACCATAATAAAAAAATTAGAATTTTGTTATAAGTTAATAATAAATTATCGTCTTGTTACAAGTTGTTTTGAGACATTTTTCTTATGTGCTAAATAAAAGTGTATTGGCATAATGCAATACTTTCTTGGGTCCAAAATCATTTATGAAATCTTAAATCCAAAACACCAGATAGACAATTATAAGCAGATCAAAATATTTCATTATATTTTAATTTAATAAAAATTATTTATGGAATTGAAGACTTCAGACCAAGACATTTTATTTTATATGTGTGTAAAATCACTTTGTTCCCAAACTACTATCTTTGGTTACACATTGTTGAATACACATTTAAGTAAAGTGTCTAAGTAATAAATCTTAGTTAAATTATTGTGTTGTCAAGGATAATGGAAGGACACAAAAGCACCCTTGTCTTTTCATCATTCCGACTGAGATTCTGGATTTAAAAGGCTTTATTATTCAAAATTATCCATTGTTATTGAATATGGTTATCATCTCATTAAATATTATAATAGTTAATGTGTGGATGCAGACACCTGGAATTTAAATAAGGTAAATGTTTCCTATAGCCGACCAGAATGTCAGTCATATGCGACAACACAATACTGCCGAGTAATTTTCTTAAATATAACAGAGAACCCTGAGATTAATGTCATTATTATAAGTGCTCTTAAATTAATAATTGATCAAATTCAGATCAATATTACAAGCGTGGCATGGCTTAAGAGATTGAAACATCTAATTGTATAATAACAAAAATATTGAGATCATATTGGCAAATTAATGAATATTTTGTTTTAGTCAGCAATACTAACAATGACATGAAAAATCATCATCATCATTGTCGAACAGTGCATGTACTTACAGCCCAGAGAATGTGTTTTGGATAGAGAAAGAATGTTAGTTTATTCTAAATTTTCTTTTTAAATTTATTTTATTAATGATAATTTTTTTTTTAATTCTATCTCTGTCTAAACTGCATATCGCTGTAGCTGAATTATTATAGAACTAACCTAACGTAGAGCTATTATTATTATTAGGGTAAAATATGATTACCCGGACTATACCAAGAGTAGACGGAAGGTTTGAGGCCTTCCGAACGGGTTTCCTAAAATAATTAGGAAAGGTCAACTTTTATTGGGTTAGAATATATATATATATATATATATATATATATATACCCATATATAGGGTACAATATATATATATATATATATATATATATATATATATTGTACCCTTACTTCTCGATATATAATATAATTTGAAATACAACTAGCTCAATTGAATTGTTTCGCTTAATAAAAATTTGTATATCTATCTTTAATATACTTTTATATTATCATATTATAATTAAATTTATTATCAATTATCAAAATCAATATAGTTCTATATTATGTGCTAATTAAATAATATTTATTAAAATCATGAGACTGTGAAGTAAAGTTACAAAGCAATAAGTAGATTTACATTGAGTCAATATCTTCCAAACACATTGTCTCAATGGCATAAGAATACTATTACCTCCTTATTAACTTAATACTACATCTATAGCACTCTTATGGCTTTTAAAATAAAATAAATTATCTTTAATAATAATAAAAATAAATCCTAACTTTTAATTTTTAAAATATAATTAAATAATCTCAGGTTCTTCTAATTATGTTAAAGTAATGATAACTCATGTAAATAAGTATGATAAGGGATTTTATATCAAACCTAAATACACCTAACTTATTCTAATAATAATAATACTCAATACTAATCTTAGGGTATAACTTAATCCTATCTATTTCTGTTATATCATCAATCATTAAATAAATAATAACATGTCTATCTTTTATTTTCATATAGTATCTTAATTTTAGAATCGATCAAAATCCTACAACTTAATAATCTGTGGCAATAAATAATATTGTACTCTTATATTATGCATTATAATTACTCTATGACCATTGTAATATGATATAATAATATTAATCAATTCTCATAAAATGATAATCAGGAATATATTATATTTATTTCTAAAATAATATTAATAAATTCACATTGTGCAAATATTATGTTTATTCAAATTATCCGTTGTCAAATGATGTGGTGTAAAATAATGAACTCGACACACTTTTAAAACGAATTAAACAAATTTATTTACATTAACTTCAACTAAGAATTTATTTACAATATTTACAGTTCAAAATTATGAAAACAAAGAAAATAAAATAAGAAAATAATAATACAATATGTTTACACTGTTATTAACTCATACTCCTAATAAGTAATTATACATCCTTTAAAATGCTGTATTAATAACATTGAAGTATGTTTTCAGAACTTAGACTTTAAATAAATATCAGTGAACTTCAATTATTACACAGAAAAATTTATGTAAATAATATTTATGTAGCATATGTAAACAATTAAACTTTATTAATTAAATTGCTACATCACTTAAGTATTACTGTTATTCATTTCATTATGTACTAGTATGTGTTTACTTTACTATCAGCATTACTTTAATAGCATAATATAGAAACTAATGTATCCTTGTAATGTAATAACAAAGAATTGATTATAATTTTATATTTCACTTATTGCAATTTATGTTACATGTTTTATCAAATATGCATTACATATATGTACTGTTAAAATAATAATATTTAAATTATTCATCAATTTCAAATTCATAAAGCATTATATTAGATAAATTCTATGATTCTTTTCTGTGTGAAATTATTACTTTACTTTATGTGTTATTCTACTCCTTCTTAATAAACTTTTATTTACAAAACATCCTCTAAAACTTATTTAAAATTCTGGGAAAAACAACCTTCAACTTTAAATAAATACTAATTATCCAAACTATTTATACTACGTCATCTATATTCAGTAAACCTTTAATTCAAACATAAACTTCTACATAAAACTTAACTTAATTTATCCAATAAAATAAAAATAAAATATAGACTTTGAGATCTCTTCCTAACTTGAAATAAAATAATTACTTATATGAATAATAAATATAATTCTAATACTCCAACATAATAATAATAAAAATAAAAATAAAAATTTATTTACGAAAGAATCATATAATTATTTCTAAGCTTCTTATGTAATGTTGTATCATATTTATATCATAAATTCAAATTATGCATATTTAAATAAAACTGTTACTGCCAATATAATGTGTGTGTATTTTTAAAATATTCATACATTCATTCAACAATAACATATCATTCGGTTGATCTAAAGAAAACACATTAAATACATTAAAATTATTATTATTATACAATTTTTACCATCAATAATGATTTAATGTACAGTCCATCTTCCAATATTCTTCGGAATTACAGCTTCATAAAATAATTCACATTTACACTCACAATCATTCTTAAAATATTCTGTGTTATATTAATTATAAAATAAACTTATGCAATTAATCATTATATTATTTTTTAGTTATTATTTTAAGAAATGTACCTATCTTATTTTAATAGATTAATAATATTTAAATTTTATGTTAGATAAATAAAACAGAATTTATATTACATAACTCCAGCGATGTATCCTTTTCACCATAAAGTTCTTTAATCCTAGGCACATATTCACTAGAACACCATTTCCTGTTTCCGGTTCATCACGTGTTTTTTAAAAAGTTTATGAAAAAACGAAAACGTTCTTTTAAAACCAAAATAAAAGTTAATCAGTTCTTTTATAAAAATATAATAAAATTAAAATAGTTTATCTGATCCAGATGCAGTTCTTTAAAGAATATTATTTAAAAGTTATTATTCTTGAATTAGTTTATAATTTATGAAAAATTATCATTTAATTATTTTAAATTAACTGGGACGTCCACATATTACTTGCACATTTCTTAATAAAATATCCAGGTAAGAATAAGCTTCTTTATCTATAAACGACCAGCGTTTAAATTATTTCAATATAATAATTTCTATTATATTAAGACTTTTAACTAATTATTTTTCAATTTATTTGCCTTTTAAAATTGTCAACATTCAGTCTTTTAAACATAAAGACTTAACAAGGCAAGTATTTATAAAACTACTTTTATTTCTAATATCTTTACTTAAGATATATATTTAAGTTTATAATTTGCAAAAATACTTTCTTCATAAAGAAGTATTTTATTCTTTAAAATATCTATTTTTTAATAGTCAATAACAATTAGCTTTTAAAATTATATACTGTCCAAAATACTACTTTTCTCCATCTTGTAATTTTCCGAACTAATCCAGCGTTTGTCATATTTCTAAGGTAAAGTTTCCGATATATTTTCACTATATATGATGTTCCCATGACTATTTGTTTGCAAATTGAGCTTAAATAGAGACGACCGATAGGGAAAAAATTAAGTTAATACTGCATGCTTATCATTTAAAACTTTTATAAATTATTTACAAGACACTCTTATAATTTTGAAAAATGATTTTTAAAAGCGTCTATAAAATTTACTTAGCTATTTTTTAATAACACAATTAACTTAAAAATTCAATCACAGAGTCCTCTCCTAACAATTGAACTGAGCTTTTATACCGGAAGAAACTTCCCATTTGATTGGTAGATTAAACAATCAACTTGCTGGCTTATTTACATATTTTACCAACAACACAAAAATAAAATAAATAATGACTTATTTAATATTTAATATTTATTACATTATCAAATTTCTAAATAATCTTTATCGTTTATTTAAATCTATTAAACATTTTTTTTAAAAATATTCTTACTGACTTGATTATAATTTTAACTTTTATAAGATTATTTAAAATACACTAAGTCTTTTTATACGTTATATTTTTAAAGCAATATTTTTAAAAATCAGATTTAATATTCTACATTGATTTATCTTTATTTTATCTCGTGATAACTCACGTATTATTTATAAATTTTATAACATGACCTTAAAACAGTTCTGCAACTTTACTAAACAACTTCCAAGCATGTGTGTGTATATTTAACTAACATCTGTTTTTTTTATAACACAAGAAACGCTTGTCATCGTCTAAAAATAAACTAACAATTGCATTTTTTAAAATAAATATTTTTTAAATAAATAAGGTATTATAATAGATTTTAAAATAATTATCCAATATTATTAAAATCAAATATTAATCTTCTATTTAAGTACTTATAATAATTAAAATATTTATATTCTCTTATAATATTATTTTATCAACAATAAATATATGCATTTAATTTTACTTGTCTTTTAAACACTTTTAGCTTTAAACACCTATTTATTAAATATATTAATGCAGTATTGATTATGGCCATTCTTTCCCAACCATATATTATAATCATCATCATGTAAAATGTCTCTCTTAATATCAGCACAATTTTACATATCAAATACTCATAGATTGCTTTAATTAAACCTTTTAAAATATTACCATAAGCAAAATTAACATCACATATTCAAATATATCTTAAATTTAAAATTTTTAACAGATTAGCATAAAAATTAAATGGTGACCCATACAAAAGGGCACAATATATATATATATATATATATATATATATATATATATTGTATATATATATATATATATATATATATATATAGCTGTTTTATATGATAGTAATACATTAATTTGCTATCTCTATGTTTATGTTTGGGATGAAAAAACTTGAAATTTTTTTAAGTCTCAGGATTTTTTTTAAGGCTTGCTTATAGTTAACCAAAATTTAACTATTCAATATTCATTAGTAAATGAATATCTAGCTAAATTTAGTTAGAGAGTAAAAGAGTATTGGAAATCTTTACCACTCAACAATTGGAAATACTAGTGAAGTCTGGTTATTTCTATATGAAGATATTGAAGACACATTTGTTCAAAAAAAAGTACTTAAAGGCTGTTTTATTTACCTATGTGTACATATATACTTTTAACAAATTTCTTAGAAAGACTATATTTTTTATATTAGTGCTATTTAGTTTATATTACATCAGCTTACAAACTATTCTATTGTAATAGGTAGAAATGACAAATTTATTTGCATGTTTAACTGAGAAATTGACATAAAAGGCAACACACAAACTAAAAATCCCCTTCCTAAGTAGTTCTTTTATTTAATAAACAAATATTTTGTTAAATTATCCAATAATTTATCAAGTCATCATAAAATATAATCATTTTAATGAGAGATGCAAAAAACTCTCAGAGATAGATTGCTGATCACAAAAAAAAAATTCCAATTTAAATCTGCAATTAAAAAAGTGGGAAAGTGAAAGATAGAAAAATAATTAGTATGGGAATATGAGATGTTAATAAATGCTGCATACAATAACCATGAAGTCTACATATTAACAACTGTTACTAATAGCTTGCTTAGCAGGACAAGTACTAACTAACATGGAAGGAAAACTTAAAATTTCAACATTGCACACCAGAACTATTATTAATAAAATGCAGCTTCTTATAAATAATATTGATTAAAATTTAAAAGCAGAATCAGAGCTGCAAAACGCCAAAACTTTGACTGAAGGATCAGATGTGATAGATGAATGTTTATTCGTAATCTGTGAATTTTTTTGTATAGTTATCACAATATATATTCTTTCTTTCTGAAGTTCTAATAAATTTGCTCATTTATCAATAACTATAATTTTTATAATATGTTTTAAATATATTTTATAAATTGATTTAACTTAATTATAAAGATTTTTTTTACTATATATTTTAAGCAATGATAGAGTTAAAATGCAATTCTAATAGAATGTGTTTTTATTAATAATGTAATGATTGCCTATTTATTATTCTAATGTTACATTGTTTATTATCTCTATTTTTGCTCTAATTTAAATAAATATAATTATATATATAGCTACTTTATCAATTTTACAGGCAAATACTTAGTTTCTTTTCATCACTCATTTTGAATAGAAATGCAATAATGTGTAAATACAATGTTCTTAAACCAAAATGAATTTTCAATTTATTTTTTTATGTTTAATGTTATCATTATCTCACTAATCTACTTTGACTTTAATTCTCTAAGGAATAAAAACAATAACCTTTCCTGGAAATTCCCATTTATTAGTAAAAAGTTTCTATTTGGACTAAAAACATGCTCTTGAGTTTATATAAATAGTACTTCTGTTTCACTGTGGTTAAAGTAAGAATGTGTAAGAGTAAGTACACTCAATATTTTTTCTTTCATCACATCTGATGACCTATATCTAATTTAGATAAAACAAAGTCAATTTCGTAGATGAATTCTCCCAGTGGAACAGGTAAATAAAGACACCAATGTCATAATGAAGTATTCAGTAACTGAATGCTTAGAGTGATTTATAGGTTTAAGTGATCGTTACATAGAAATAATATTTTTATTACTATACTGATCCATACAATAACATGAAAAGTAATATTATATTTTTTTCAATTGTTAAGAACAATTGTATGCCTAAAAAAAATACTTTCAAATAATCACAGAATTCATCACCAGAGAACAATAATTTACTTTAAAGGTAGTTTTCAACATTGTGGCAGGCCTTATTTCTATTCACATAAAATATAATAAAACAGTGTAACTATTATTATTTTTTATCACCTTTATTATTTTTAATTAGCAGGAAATTTTCTCCCAACAGAACTGGTATTATAATTATATAACAATTCTGGTATAAATGTTCATTTATCACTGAGATGATGCTAAGATAAAATTTACCTTATAAATATATATTTATTTAATTTACAGTAATAAATAAAACTTATTATTATGATAAAATTTTATTTCCCTAGTGAATAGATCCATATATTTCAAATAATTATTTATAAATAAAATATTGGCACTAATTTGATTGTTATGCATTATGCTGAAATTTATTTTACATTCCAAAACTATTATGATTTTTTTCATCATCATCATAGTCAGGTGTCACCAACATGGCATCCAATTCTAATGATGATATAAATGAATATTATCATAATGGACTTTCATTATCAGTTGTTGTTTTTTAAGATTTTTCAGTTGCAAATTTGTTACAATATAAAGAAACTACCCATTTTATTATTATTTTATCTTTTTTAATAAATTATATTATCTTATACTACAATCAAAATAAAATATTTTTAACCTGGTCATTTGTTTTCAACATGTAAGTTTAGTTCTAATCTAATTGAATAAAGGCAGTTCTCTACCTTTGTGCATTCTACTTTAAGCCAATAAACATCACATGATCACCATAGTTTTGCCTGTTTACATTCTGCTTTCATACAATTTGCTATTTCATACATATTTTGTACATTCAAGTTTTATTGATATATATAACAAAATGTGTGTACTTTTATGTAATGATTCTTCCTATCTTGTGAACTAGTAGTCACTAGTCCCTCCTCACATTTCTGACATTAATCACGTCCATTTATGGCATCACATGTTCAGTCTTGAGCAAGGACATTTTGAGGTAGCACATGCATTGATAGGTTGTGTCTTGTCAGTTTATGTTAGAACGTGTGCTATCACTTTGCGTTCATTTCTGTTTTGGTAAAAAAATTTGCTCTTATTAACTCATAAATATAAGTGAAAAATGAAAAAACAGCAGTGTTGATATGAACAAAAAGAAATCAAGGTCTTATAATCTCCATATGATTGAGAAGAACATAGGGATCTTTTGCTTTAATCGATTATTCATTTAATTTAAGCCAATCAGCAAAATGTTCAAACATGAAATACAAGAACAAAATTAAGGAATATTTTCAAATTCATATACTGTCAAGTTAATCTTTATTATGCTTTTAAATGTTTTATATTATTCTAGATCTTATACGGATGTAATTGTGTTATATATGTCTACATACTGTATGTCACCTTATTTTTTCTTAATTAAAATTAAAAAAATTTAGATAAAAAGTATTTTCAAAGTATACAAATTTATTATATATTAAGCATTTTTTGAATTTGTTTTTTAAAAATAGAAATATAATACTTAGCAGAAATATGTATATATATTGAAAACTCTTTTTGGTATTTTTTTGATATTACTCTATTTTTGTGCATTTTAACTTTCATATTCATTTCAAAAACCAATTAGGTAGAAAGTAGAGGCCTGTGTATACTAGTTTGTTTATATTACTATCAGTAGTTTTGACTGGTACTACTATGTAAAAGAATAATGTTTTTTTTATTAATAAATATTACATAACTACTTATAAAACGTGAATTATTGACTTATATGTCAAGTGTTGAATTAATAGTTGGTTATAGCTAGAAGTCACTAACTAAACAATCAAATATATCATAGGTCAGGTTTATTTTTATTGCTATGCCAATCAGAAAACATACATAGATTACTAAAACAGAAATACCATCAACATTAATTAAAAATTAAAAATTTTATTCGATCCTTCAGGTAGTTATTAAATAGATCTAATTTCAGTTTATATATAAATCTAATTATATTAATCAGTAGCATTTCCCATGCATATTTTCAATTATCCATTTCTTTTAAATTTATTACTATAATAAATACTGATGTGCAGCTATATAATTTTGTATTTTAGTAAAAACTAAAATTAATTTCTATTTTCATAGCCCTGGACATATGCAGAAATTGTTGATACTATTACTGACTAATCCTCTAGCAACTAAGCTTAATCCTCACCTGCGGTTATTATGTTAACCTTGACAGAAAACTCAGTTGAGGTGATAGAAAAGAGATTCTCTTTCAGTTAACATTAATTTATTTTAAAAAGTAAAAAAAAAAAAATTAAAACCGTAAAAGTAACTTATTTTTTATGCAGATATGTTATTTACGAAGAATCTTTGCCTAAAAAAAGTGATTAATATTAGCAATATCCTAACTATCAAGTTATTTTAAATATTATTTAATGTCACATTTATTTTCAACGTAAACATTTTGAGAAGAATTATTTAATATGGATTACCAGCATGCATTATTTTAAAAATTCCTAAATCACTTTAATCTTTGCTCTTAAAAAAATGACGATGACCGATATATAGAAATAAAATATCTAATCGTTATTAGCAGAGACTTTTATATGACCCACCACTCTCCACTCTATCTCATAACACTGATACACTTGAACACATATATGTCGAAAAGATAAATAATCACCAATATACATATTTCACACTAAACCAGCAATTATCAATTGGTCCAGATTACCATCTACCCTATATATCCTATATATTACATATATAGACACAGGTATATAATAAGCCTGTGTTTCAGCTAATCGTTATTAGTAAATGTCTGAAACATTGTTTTCTAATAGAGTCAGTGGCTATGCATTTAACATAGTATACAATATATTTCCTTGAATTTACAACTAATGTGTATTGGTTTGACAATTCCAAGATGCCATGACCAAAAATAATCTTTTTGGTTCATGGGTTATATGTGTTATTTTATACTTAAATATATCAAGAGGTTCATTTTTTTCTTTTCTAACAATTATTATAATCCTCTAACTAATTTCTATGTTACATAACCAATATAGAATAAAAATGCAATAGTTATTTAAACTTATATCAATATCAAAACTTTATCTCAAATTGTGGCAAACAAAAAAATCATAAACTATTCTCTTATTTTTAAAGTAATAATAACAATTATTATTATTAAACAGGATGAGTAAGCACTAGATGGGCATATTATGCACAAGCCTTCTGGTATCCATTGATTACTCTGGTTGGCACAGGGTGGCACTACTGTATGGAGAGTTTTGCCTGTTTAATAATAGTTATGTGCTAGCATAAGAGATGGTGATCATGTAAATTATTTTTATTATTATTTTTCCTAATATACTCAATACTTTTTTATTACTTATTTTAAATAAACCAAAATCTTACATAGTTCATTTTTTCTTTTCATTTTTCATAAGCTTTTTATTAAAAAGTCAGTTGTTTTGATTATCTAACAAACTTTTTCAGAGCTTCTAGTCTTTGTCCCTCCCCCTCCTTATCTATTGAAAAATTTTAAAACTATCCTTAACTATGATGGTTGTTATTTATATTAGAATTGTCTAAGTATTGACTAATTTTAATGATATATATTTAGCTTAAGGGTTGATTGTTATCATATATATTGTGTTGTCACAGAAATTTGTTTATAAACTATTGTAGTAAAACAATTTTCATATACTTTGATGTGTTCAGAAGTTATACATATTGTACATGACATTGAAATATGCATACATTTATACTGGAAATAGATATAAAAAAAATATTAATTTTGCTTTAATTCTTTAACTGGTAAAAACATTCCATTGTTCTGCTTGATGGCAATTTTTGTAATCATTCAATAGTATTAAACCTTTATTCTGTATTAGAATTTAATAAATTAAACTTGATTTGTTATAAATAAAAGATTACAATAAAAACATTCTAAAGAAATCATCTGACCTTTCTAAATACAGAAAAGTAATAATAAAGATAATTCAAAATAAGAAAAATAAATATTTTCTTGATTGGATAAAGTAAAGGAAAGTTAATTCAGTTAATAAAAAAGTTGTAAAATGTGAATGAATAAAAGTGAAACCATCATAAACCTATCAAATTCTGTTTTAAAATTTAAAATTACATTTCTAATTTTTAAAATATTACAAACATTGCAGAATACTGTGTTAAAAAAGCATTAACAATCTTAGCTCATAGTTTTTTATTTATAGTTTTAATTAAATTTGTTAACTTACATTTTTAAAAATAAAACAATTAAATGAAATCAAATTATGATAAGGTATACTTTTGTTTTTAATTAATGAATTATATGAATATTGTGTAAAAATATTCATGGAAGCAGGGTAATTTTTTTGTTGACCACTAAAAATAAATAAATGGTCTGGTAATGATTATTTGGATTATTTGAAATTTATTTTGAGTGAAGACTTTTGTTTTCTTCAGATTTTTAAGACCTCTTAAATTAAGAAAGTTTTTATAGTCAAAATGAATGCAGAACTAGCAAATAACATTACAAGTAGCCATAAGAGTTTGTAATTATTGATGAGTTAGTCAAACAATAGATGACAACATTTTTTTTTATATTTATTCATGTATATCTTTATGCATATTTTAATTTCTTATATAGTAATTTGTTAAGGTTTTTAATATTATTAAAATGAGCCATAATTAATCAAACCTTGTAAATATAAAATGACTTAAATTCATCTTTTAAATGTGTTGTAATTTCCCAACACATTTATAATTATACTTGTTGTTTACATAGTTTTCAGTTTCTATCTATTTAAAATTTTAACAATGATAGTATTTTTTTCAGATTGCCTAATTCAGAAATTTTGAGATATGAATAGTACTGATAAATATTTTAGAAATTGGTGATACATTTATATATATATATATATATATATATATATATATATATATTTATATATATATATATATATATATATATATATATATATATATATATATAAATTATTAATCCATGTCTGTATTCCAATTATAATAAAATATATATAATTATTCAAAACAATACAATAATTAATACAGTAAAACAATATTTAAAAAAAAACAAATATATACCAATTTAATAGAAGTACTTTCAACTATCTATGTAGTCATTGTCAACTAGATTCAAATTGTATTAGAAAAAACCGTTACAAGTGTAAACAAAAAGTAATATGTCATACATCAATTTTCCCACAATTCATTAATTTTTATATTGGCGGCCTGTCTGTTTATCAACTGTTGCTTTTCGCTTTTTATTAACATAGCTTCTTTAATTTTGCGTTTATTATTATTTCTTTCAATACACAAAATTAATTATTGTATTGTTTTGAATAATTATATATATATATATATATATATGTGTGTGTGTGTGTGTAATAAATAAAGTTTGCAAATATTCTAGTGATAAAATTAAAAATGTACATTTATTTGTTAATGTCTTGTTGAAAATTGGTTATTATAAAAATGCAATTGCTAATATTATTAAAGGATTTAAAAGAAATCAACACTATAATAAAATTAAAAATAAAAATATCAAAATGAAATGGATTTCAATGCCATTTATATCAGATGAGCAGGTCAAGTGTATTAGGAAAATTTATAATGGTTTGTGTCATATTGCTTTTTTCTCTACAAATAACATAAATAGATTGCTTAATAATTCTAAAATTCAAAATTCAAAGTTTAATCAAAATTCTATTATATATAGATTGATATGTGGATGCGGCGTACAATACATTGGTGAATCTAAGTGTACATTTGAGAAGAGAATAAAAGAACATATGCTTTTATATAATAGAATTCAAAAAGAGAATCAATATGGAACAGATGTAAATAAACCTTCATCATCTGTTATATTTGATCATAATAAATCTTGTCAATATGGATTTAAATTTGATTATAAAAATATGAAAATTATTCAAATTGAACGTTGTCATAATAAACGTAAAATAAAAGAGGCTATGTTGATTTCAAGAAATCGTCAAATGTTAATGAATCATCAGTCATCAAATGTTAAGATAACAGAATTGTGGGAAATCTGAATTGAACTATTGGTATTGTTAAGGGTTGTCTCCTTTTGATTATTCAACGTTATATAGTTGACAAAGACTACAAAGTGTATAGTCGAAAGTATTTCTAAAAGAATATAATTTATATAAATTGTACTGTATTTTGATATATATATTGATTTGTGTATTACATATATATATATATATATATATATATATATATATGTAATATATATATATATATATATATATATATATATATTGTAACATTATTAACTATGATCAAAGATCCATTCGCCATTGTTACTTAAATTAAAGTAGCTCAAAAGATATGTAGCTTAAATTTTATTTGTAACTAAATTTAAAGAGAAAAGAATTATTTAACCTGAGTAGTGGCTATTAAACAAAGAGATCAGACTGAGTTATCAATCATATTAAGGGTCATTGGATTAAATGAAACATACTCCTGACTAGTAGCTATATAGCCATAAGGTCAAAAATATTAAAATGGTGAGTAGGAATAAATTAAACATATTTCTATAATTAGATTTCTCAAGATATCACAATATCAATAATTATAAACAAATTATTAAGAACAACTACTATAACTCAGGTATATGGAAATCAAGTGAGTGAGTACACTAGTAACTCAATAAAATATCTTCTCAGGTATATCCAACTGTAGATTTTACTTACTTTCATTTCTTGGTTTGATGTTAAGTCCATGTCTAAGTGAACAACAAGTGAATAGGGTCTATCAGGGTGCCACTAGATTATCTGAATCTAGACACAGTTATATTTAATAACCTTTTCACATGTACCAGGTTTGAATCCCTTTTGGTACTTTATTTCTTACAAAATGTATGATTTTGATTTTAGACCCATAACACTGTATGCACTAATATTTAAGTAAACACCTAGGTAACATAAAACATCTTTAAACTGAAGTGGAATTCATTAGACATAAATCATTTCTTAGACCTTAGCATAACAAATGTGTTTCAATTTTTTTTTTTTTAAGTTTTACTAGCTCAGATTATATGATTAATTTAGGATGGCAATTCACTCATCCTTGCATGAAATAGATGAGGGGATGGTGGTTATAATAATACTAAGAAATCACTAAATACTATGAAATCAATATTTATTTGTGACCTTTAAACATTTAAACAGCTCATTAATTAAAACTTTGATGATGAGGAGGACGATAATGATAACGATAATGACAATGGTTTCAACCACAGCTTTAGGACTAAGCCTAAACATAAAACCTAATTTTTATAAAGAAATTCATAATTATTGTTAATCTTAGCATATTTAATCATATCTTAAACAACTAATATTCAACCATTGATGATGAATGATCACACTTGATAAAGACTACTCTTAATGAAATATATACGCCTTGTTTAATAACATAAACTAATATTTATTACTGCCTTTCTAACATATACATAAAAATTTCTATATTTACATGAAAATTTATATTAACAATAACAACAATAATCATAATCGACTGTTTTAAAATCCTAACCTTAAATTTTAAATTCTTCCCCCTTTCCCGTAAATGTATTTCAAAAGTATATTATATTAAATTGGGTAACCGATTTGTTAAAATGTTCCATCCACAAGAAAAGTATTTCATTAAAAAAAAATATTCACTCATTGGCACACATACTTTATAAATCTAGCATGTAAGTAGAATGACAAAAATAAATGTTAGTAAAATTGGAAAGAGCAAGTTTTAGAAACAAGTTTTAAATTATTTTCTCCCCCTCTCTTCTAAGCGCTGACATGCTATATTTTCCTAAAACAAAATAATCTAATATTTTAATACTACTTATTACTTCACATTCACTCGCAATTATAAACATATAAAAATATTATTATGTATGTGCATGTTTTATCCCCATAATAACAAAATATTATTTAAAACCAAAATAATAATACAAAAAATTATTTTACACATTAATATTTCATAACTGTAAATTAATAAACAAATAATTTTGATACATTCAAAATCATTTTTTAATCGATCTGAATTGCCGTCAAAAGTTCTTTAAATAAAATATACCACTTTATTGCTAAAATGTTTATTAAGACTCTGATATCATAATTTATACACTATGAAAAGCTGGAACTTAAGAAATCATATATTGATATCAATGGGATAAGTAAAAAAAATGAGGGAATTATAAAAAAAGAAAAAATAGATATAATATTAAAATACTATTTATATTGAAAACAATAGATAGTCTTTAATGAATATATTAAGCTATAAAACAACAGATGGTGGTAGACTATTCAGCACCTTTTATTGGTTATTTATACTATTTAAAAACAAAAATTCAAATAAAATATTTAAAAAGAGAAAATTTTAAAAATCATTTCCATCACAGTTTTATTCCTCTTGCAGTAGCTAAAAAGACATGTTTTAATATTTTCATTTTTTAACAAAAACAGAACTAAAAAAACATTTTAAAACATTATTTTTGGTATATATGCAAATAAATATTTTTATAGTAGTAGTTTCTGTATTCTTTATATAATTCTGAATAAAAAAAATATATAACTGGCATCCATTGGATAATTAATTATGACTGACTGTCAAATAATAAAAATTGCGATATACTTAATTTTTTCTCTATACAATAAGGAGGTCCCATAAGAAGTCCTCAAAGATGCAAATAATTGGCAATAATATTCTAAAATGTGTTTAATACGTCTACTGCTATAACATCTTTTTGAGCTTTGTATTTACTTTTTGAATATAAAATACCATGTGATCATACTACTATTTTTTTCTTTCATTCTATTTAATTTATCTTTCACTAATTTTCATATGTATAATAACAAATCTATTTCTAATAATTGTTTTTTACCATTTTTCTTTTACAACAAAAAAAAATTTGTCACTCTTAAAGTTTTTTAAGCAATTTTATTTTTTATTATTCACATATTTATCATTTTACAATTGTAAAGATTGTTTCTTTTTCATTAATGAATCTTGTTTTAGCATTTGATAAATTTAAAAAATAGCTATAATATACATGCCTGTACTCAGAAATAAGATATATAATTTGTTTTGCAAAATACTCCCTATAAGTCTGAAAATATTATTGCACAACTATAATAAACTTTTGTCAGTACCACAACTATGCCACATTCTAAACAGTCAAAACTCTCCATACAGTAGTGCCACTCAGCATAAGCCAGAGTAATCAATGGATGTCAGAAGGCTTGTGTATAAAATCTCTATCTAGTGCTTACTCATCCAATATCCCCAGACTAGTTTTTGGATTGTGGCCTTCATCAGTGAGGAGCTTCGGATCTTAGAGCACTGCACCTAGATCTTACAATCTAATGCAACCCTCTAGCAGCCACCTTTTATCTCTACTTAACTACAAAACTAAAAGAATAAAATTGAAAATACATTAATATTTTCAGTCCAAGCTCATTAGCTTAAACAGTCATATAGGTCTGAATTCAGTTCAGTATCCATACATTTGGTATCTTTGGCTCTTTAATAATCATAACCACCACTATCCTATTATGTAGGATTGGTGTTAAACCACTAAACATCACATGACCACTGTTTCTTATGCTTGCTCATAACTGTTATTAAACAAGCAAAACTCTCCATACAGTAGTGCCACTCAGTGCAAGCCAAAGTAATCAATGGATGCAGAAGACTTCTGAATAAAATCCCTATCTAATAACAGTTATGAGCAAGCATAAGAAACAGAGATCATGTGATGTTTGTGCCACCTTCTGTAAGTTTTTGTAACTATTAAACATCAGATGATAGCACTTAATAAATCCCTATCTAATATTGTTCTATACAATAGCTTCAAGCTTATGGGTTTTATTGGGGAGTTGCTTTGGGTTTTGGAAAAAAAATGATGACACTGAAATAGCAAATATGTAAGTAGGAGCCATGTGAAGCTTTCATCTGATTTTATTCATAAATGTCTATTGCAGTCTTAAATTTATTAAAGTAGATTAAATACTAATAAATAATTTTGTAATGCTAAGAATATAAATCAATTCACAGAATAATAAAGTCTGCATCTTAGTGACATATTTGGATTTGATTGTTCTGTGAATTGATATATTAAAGTAAAAATATTCAAGGTAAAAGATGTAAACATTTATTCTGGATTCATCCATTTTAACTGAATTTTAACCTGAATAACTTCTATTTAGCTGTGAAATAAATAAATAGGATCCAATCAAAATATTAGTATAATATTAGTATTAACAATCATTGCATGTATACACAGATGAACCCAAAATAAGTGTTTACATATATATGTGTATATGCAGATATATATGAAAACGTATGTAAATTTTAATTTATATATATATATGAAATAAAGCTCACAACTTTTCATATTTTCCTTATTTTACAATATACTCTTTCCCCACAAATAAATTATAATTTAATAATATAACATTATTATATATATTATCACATGACTTTGTATTTATTTATTTATTACAAAAATAATATTTAAAAAATATTCCAGCAATTACATCTATTAAAAAAAAATTTTAATTATATTTATAAACTAATATAGTAGCACAATTTTTTCAACCATGAAGGTACATTAAACAATAAATGTGCCATGTGTGATTTGTATCTATGTAAAATTATTATAACATCACAGGGTTACCATTCTTTATGCTTACACAAGCTGTGTACATAAAGGTAGTGCTCTCAGATTCAAAGCTCCTCACTGATGAAGGCCATAAGTGAGAAACTAGTCTGGGGATATTGGATGAGTAGGCACTAGGTAGGGATTTTTTGTACAAATCTTCCTGCATCCACTGATTACTCTGGCTTGCACTGAATGATGCGACTGTATGGAGTTTCGCCTCTGTATAAAATTATTATATATATTATAAAATGATTATATATTTATTTAGTATAAAAATAATATTCATCATTACATGTATATAAAATCTATGATAAATTTTCTTAAATTCTAAGTAAAAAAATTGTATATATATATATGCTTTACAAAGTATATAATGAAGAGTCAACAGTTTGCATTTCTCATATATTAAATGTAACAGACGTTATATGTGCGCTTACACGCATTAATAGAGAAATTTATTGGTTCTATAAAATTATGCTAAAAATAAACAATGTTTCCACCTTTTAGTTGAGTTGAATGCATTTTCAATACTTAACACCATAATCATAGCTATTGTTTTAGTCTGTGCAGACTAAACAACAATACCTATAACAATGAATGCATAGTTTATTTTAAAAATTATATATATATATATATATATATATGTGTGTGTGTGTGTGTGTGCGTGTGTGTTGAATGTGGCTTTCTCTGTGTGATAATATAAACCTAATCATCTCAAAGTGTTCTGACGTGATTACTAGCAAAATAGGAATAAACTACTAATATTTTAGGTCTAAAATAATAAAATAACTCTCAGAACAATGAAAATCAAATGTACCTCATCTGTAATATATTTTTATTAACAAATTACAGAGACATTGGAGATTTGGGGATCAGAAAATAAAATCTCATGCCTTTTGTTACTGAATGGAAAAGTTTTTGATCAGCTTCAACATACACATTATGGCAATGTCTTTTTTTAAACGAAAATTTCATAAATAAATATTATTAATCTTTAGGTAAAAGATACAGAAGAGCATGTGAGTGGAAAAATAATATGTTGTTCATTTTTTATTAAATCAGAAAAGAATTAGGTTAGTTTTTCATTGCTTCAATCTCTCTTTTTATATCCAAGTAAATAAAATTAGTTAGAATTTAAGGAAAAATAATTGTGACATTTTAATCCCTCTTACCAAAACTACAATGAAAAAACTAGATATTTTAAACATAAAATTATTAGAATTTCATATCTTATTTAACAAAACTATTCATCCAATACTGAAATCAGTTAATTATGACATCCTAAAATTTAGAAATATTATTGAAAAGAATTTTAAATCACCAATGTAAAAAAAAAAAATTATTTAACTTTAAAAAATAATTAAGAAGAACCTTCTACATTTAAAATTATACAAGCTCTTTAAAATCTATTTGCTAGCAATTTTTAAAAAACTGAAAATATTCTGAATAAAGATTTTAATTTTTTTGATGTTGCTAAGAAAATTATCCATTGATAATTTTATTTGTAAACTTGAAACTACCTGCAAAAAAACTCCATAAAAAAATTTATCTTTTAAAAAGACACTTTCCTTACATCAAAAAATGATAAATCTGTAACTATTCTCCAGAAGATTTCTACAGAGATTTGTAAATAAAATTAATTATTGTAATAAAAGGCAAAACTTCTTCAGAGAAAAATATCAAATTTTATAGGAAGTCACCTGATTAGAAGTGAAAAATAAAGCACTAGTCTTTGATAATAATCTAGATGAAAAATTTAAGATGTATTTTTATTCAAAATTATATAAATTATCAAGAATTCTCAATCTAAGAGTATATAAAATCTAATTGTATGTATTGGTGACCATTAATTCAATTTTCAACTTGATATCTACAACAGCATGTAACCTAAATGTTCATCTTATATTAAAGTATTTTTTCAACTAATTAAAGATATACAATTATTCAAAGATGGTATTTTGATAATGTTTTGCCTTTTTCATTGTTTCTATAGGCAAATACATTGAAGTTATGAAAATTTCTAGTTACCAGATATTTGTCTAAATTTAATTAACTATAGTTTATTAAAGACATATTTTGTAGTTTAAAGTTCAGATTTAAAAACACATATCATATTTTTAACTGCAGCCTAT
Organism: Epiperipatus broadwayi; assembly: GCA_028023455.1. NCBI lineage: Eukaryota > Metazoa > Onychophora > Udeonychophora > Euonychophora > Peripatidae > Epiperipatus > Epiperipatus broadwayi. The sequence goes on along the minus strand of JAQFVV010012397.1, from coordinate 5,189,012 downwards.
ATTTTTATGAGAACTTTGAAGACAATACTAAATTTCTCAACTACAATATGCTGAATATAGTTTCATTGTTTTAACTAATGGTGGAATTATTCTTGGTGACTTTTTTGAATTCTTGAATATTTTCCATAATAATGTTCATTATAAAAATAAAATATAATAACCAACATCCATTTTTAAATGTTTAAAATAAAGGAAGTGAGGTTATTTAAATGACTCACTCATGGAAAATATCTAATTATATTTTCCTTTCCTTCAACTTGCTCAATTATTTTTTATGATTAAAATATTGTTAAATTCCACCCAAAATTATTCTGATGATAGCCATATTCACTAAATATTATTATTACTCATCAACAATGGTTATAGCCACATTAATTATTAATAGAGTTATCAGGTAACAAGGTGAAAGATTTTGATATATCAGAAATTAAAACAGCATATCATATATAAAAAAAACATCAATGGAAAAATTGATAATGCTTTTCTTAAAAATATCTTTCATAACTTTACACTAGTTTTCAAAAAAATAATAAAGTACCAAAGAAAATAACATTGAAATGATTACACATTTATGAAATTCCATTACAGATCTGTTTCCATTCATTATCATTATCAGCAAAAAAAAAAAAAAAAAAAATCATTCTTGTAATTCAAAAAAATCGAACGTCAGCTAATTATTCATAAAATAAAATAACAAAACCAGATATCAGTTTTAAAGAAGCATGTAATCTAAGAAAAAATAATTAATAAATATTTATAAAAGACTCCATAATGTCAATAAGAATTAACTTAAATGTCTGGAAACATTGTTAAGAGAAAATATATATTTGTAAGACCCTCTATTAGTAGATCGTAAGAATAAAAAATAAAAAAATAAAATGAAAATAAAGATTTAAATCATTAGAATTTTAAAAATGTAAGCTTTGAAAATGTATGATCTGATCAAATTGTAACAACTGTTATATTTGTTTATTATTTCACTTTCAGAGGAATACTTTCAAATGCTTAGATAGAAAATTTTCTGTTCAACTTCAAAATACACAATTTAGCAATGTAATGCTTATTTCAGAAGGATGTAAGTATAAATAATGCTAATGTTTTTAATCATATAATATCTAAAATCAAAAAGTTGTAAACAAACTTCTTTCTTTTTAGATATCTTAACCTGAATTCAATAATACCTAGATTTTTTTAAGAAGATATATTATTAAAAAACACATTGAATGGCAATAACCAGAAAGTAATCCTACTGTATTTCAGTGGTATATGTAGAAATAGTGTGTTATTTTATCTATTTAAATCAAGAAGGATAGATTATAAAGTGAACTTATTTACCAATGCCAAAAAATCTTATAAATGTAGGTGTAATAGATATTACATTTTCATTTATATGATCAATATTTTAGGATTACAATAGCAAAATGAAAACTCTTTCAGTATGATTATGATATAAGAAAGTATCAGGAAAGATAATAAAACACATACTATATAAATGTGAAAGTTTGTTTGTTTGTTTATATTTTATAACATAACAAATATTACATCAATTTTGCTGATTCTTGCATAATTTTATTTGCAGAGAATTTTATCGACTATGAACTTTGTTTTTATGATTCTTAATTGTTTTAAGAACTTTGGTAATTGTATTATAAAAATTATTGGAATAGCAACCATTTTTTAATAATCAAAAAGATTACAGATATTGGAAGATGTTGTCACCTACACATTGAAATATATACCAGCAAAATAGGGAGAATTATAGTTTTTGGTAATCCAATGTAAAATTTTATTGTGTAAATATATTTTAAATTAATTAAATTTTATTTGGATCATATATTTAATTTCTCATTTTCATATAAAATGGTGATAAAATTTCATTGTTATTTTAAAAATTATAAATAATTTTAAATTATTGGTTATTGTATTTAATAAAAGGTTAATAATGCTCAAGGCTAAATGGATTTATAAGTAACCAATAGACTCCAGTCAATGCTTAGACAATCCCAATATCAATAACAATCTAAATGTTGGCAAGGCAATATCCTAAACAATAAAGGTGGAATCCCATTTTTATTAATAGTCTAACATACTTATATAGATCCTAAAGACTGCAACTTGACCCTAGAGATTGAAATTATTGATACAAAGAAGTTTAAATAAACCTCCTTAAACAAGTAAATATAACCTGTTCTAAATGCAGACTAATAAAAAGTCAATTATAACATTACAAATTGCAATTATAATTTTCAAATTATTTAAGTAATATTTTAAGTACAATTTGAAAATTATAATTGCAGTTTGTAATGTTATAATTGAATTAGTCTGCATTCAGAATAGGTTATATTTACCTGTTTAAGGAGGTTTATTTAAACTTCTTTTTATCAATAATTTCAATCTCTGTAGTGAAATTGCAATTGTTAGTGTCTATATAAATATATGAGTTTATTAATAGAGGTGGGATTCCATCTCTATTCTTAAAAAAAGGTTGTCTTGAGTTTGAAATTCTTATTATCTATATTGGGATTGTCTAACTGTTGACTAGTTTCTAATAGTTAATAAAAATTGTATTTTTGCAATACTGCTATTGATAATTAGTTCATGTAAATATTACTAAAAATATTTTAATTATCAAACTTTCCACTAATGCAAAGATACTTACAAAAATAGAAAAAATTAATAATGAAAGTTTTATTTGATATTCGATACAGCATAAGTTGAAAATGAAATATATAAATATATTTTAATTATCAAACTTTCTACTAATGTGAGAAGACAGCTAGAGAAAGAGAATTAGCGAGAATTTTTTTTATTTCATATTCAATACTTCAAAAATTGATAAATTAAATTTAGATAATACAATATTAAAAATTTTGTACAGTCAGAATATATCCTCCTTATACATATAAATTTAAAATATACTTCAATTATTAACTGCATTATATTCCTTTCCTTAACAGTAGTCAAATATAATAAATATTATACTGAATTTGTCCATAATGAGTTGAATTGATTATTAATAGTAATATTATATTCTTTTATACACTTGAATATGTTTATATCAATTTTAATAAAATTAATGTATATATATATAAGTAAATTACATTTTTAGCTTTGCATATGTGTAGCTCGTCATAATATGTCCCTTTTGTGTGTCTGTGTGTGCGCGCTTGTTTATATTTTACTTACTTGTCACTATTTTTAAAATATTTTGAGATTAATAAATTTTGTTTTATTAAAATTTTCTATTGTATTCATCTCATCAAAAAAATATCAACCGATATTTCTTATTTTACATTCTCAGATTTGTTTCATTCTTAACAGAAAAATTATACTTCTGACTATAATACACATATGCAAATATCAGAAGAAAGAGAGAAATGAAAAGATATATAGTAAGAAAAAATATAAAACAGACAGATTACTAAATATTTAAAAAATAAATCTGTAATACAAAGGTTTTTTTTTTAAAGATTGCTGATTTCTATTTTCTCATCAAACATTCATATTAAGCATGCAACAAGCTGTTTAAATATAACTAAGCTTCATACATTTCACATTCATCCATTAATTTTATATTATAATGCTCTTAATCCATGAGTTAAAACTCTCTATTTCACAGTGTCAAATTCTCGGAATTTTCTTAACTACTGATTGACAAAAGCTGACATTTAGTTTAGCTTGTAATTAGAAGCAAAACAAAGGCCACATCTGGCATTGGGTTGTTTTAATGCAACAACTTATCAGTGGATACAAGGAAAGACAACTAACTAACTTTGATATGATAAAAACAGTAAAAAAAGATCTGATAAAATTAATCTTTACACTAAAGAAATACAGAAGTTTTATTTATAAATAAAATTAAAAGTTTTATGTAAATTTAAATAATCGTGATTGTTTTACACAAAATCATTTTCATAAAAGTATATATATATATAATTGAAATGCAGATAAGATTTAAATAGTTCGACTAGCTATAATAAAATCCAAATACTAATTATAAATAGTAGTTCCTTCTTGAATGTTTATTAATTTCTTATGATTTTTTAATATTAGATAAAAAATTACTTCTCATTTTACTAAGACTGATTAATCTTTATAAAAAATTTAGTTTCAGTAAAAATTATTATTTGTTAACTTATGTTATAAATATTGACATATTAGAAAAAATTGGGTAAACAAAGTTTCATATGACATTCCCAACTTATATTCGTCATTTTCATTAGAACCAGAAATCTACTTTATTGCTCAATTCCAGAGCTATCTATTATATATTAATGCCAAATTTTCAGGGCTGGTTTCTAAATGACAATGAAAATCATTCATATTGTTAATATACATTCTGAATTCATCTTTATATATTTTATATTTATAAATTAAGATGTTTGAATTTCAGATAGTTATCTTGATTAGCAAAAAAAAAGGAGAAAGTAGCTGCTGGATATTAAAATCAAATCCAGTGCTTTTTGCTGTCAATGAACAATATATAAAAACTACTCTGAAGTTTTATTAGTACTACCATCTACAATTAAAATTTTGTAATGGATTTTGTCTCCTAAACCAGCAAAATATGAGAAGAAAATGGGACATGAACTAAATATCACTATCAATAATCTATTATTATCTAGTATCCTAATACTTAATTACTTTATATGTAATTAAATGGAAAACATGTATATATTATCTAGAAGCAATTTAATTGTCTGCCTTTTAAATATAAAATTCATATTTTTTTTTTCATGTGTCATAGCATCAGCAGGGAAACAAACCTGTTAACCCAGGACAACTGCTTATAAAGCAGCTGTCGCTGACCTATCGAGCACCAATGCTTGACATTCATAATTTAATATACTTTACATTTTAACTCCAATTTTAAATAAAGTGTAAATGCTGATAATCTTTCATATATATATATGTCATATTATTATTACTATTTGCGGGATATTCCATGTAGTGAAAAAGATAAAAAACCAACACACACTGGGAGATATCTGCATTTTTCCTCTCATCACCATCCTGCACAACTATTTTCAGTGGCAAAGACATTATTGGATAGAACAAAGAGACTTTCTGATGATAGCCATTTTCACCGGGACCTTTTTGCTACTAATAAAATGCTTCCTCATAATGGTTTTAATTACAAAATTATTAATAGGGCTTATACATATCAAAAGAAAAAAGATTTTGATACATCAAAAATTAAGACAATTTTGTCATATATTAAAGGAGTAACTGATAGAATTGGTAACATTTTAAAGAATAATAATATTCACACAATTTACACTACTTATAAAAAAATTAGTGAAATATTTCCTCTTCCTAAAGATAAAATTGCTTTGGAGTGTCATGGTGTGTATGAAATTCCATGTAGGGTCTGTCCACATACATATATAGGACAGACTAATCGTAGAATAAATATTAGAAAGGAAGAACACATTCTGGCAGTGAGAGAAAAATCCAATTCATCAGCTATTTATTCTCATATTAAATTAACAAATCATGATATCAATTTTGAAAAAACAAATATTTTAGCAAAAATTGAACAATATAACCAGAGATTGCTAAGAGAATCTATAGAGATTTTTAAAAGGCCCAAGAGCATAAATGAAAGGTGTAAGTTAAAGAAGATTAACAACATTTGGAAGAAACTATTGGAAGAGAAAATAAATTTTAAAACTTCTCAACCAATAGAATTTAAATATGAGGAGAAAGAAAACGATAAAAACGATTTTAAATCTCACATGCATTCTTATGATTTGAGAAAGAGGACGCACTGAGGAAGGTACTTGATATTGTACTGAAACGTCAGCATTTAGCTTTTTCACTACACAAAATATCCCGCAATTAGTAATAATAATATGACATCTTTTATCCGTGAAAACATTAGAATATATATATATATATATCCCAAAATATAATTAATGTATATAATTTTTATTTAGATGTATATTTTGAACTCAAAGTCTAGTTAATGTGTTTACATTTTATCATTAACTGCACTTCTCTTTATCTAAAGTTTGAAGCTGATTATATTGTGCCTATAAATAGATGATAACTCAAGAAAATTTGTATATCTTTCTTTGTTTTTAATTTCTAAAGAATATGCAACACTATATAGATAAGACTGATTATAGATATATTTAAATTTTAGTTGATCAAATTGGACTTTAAAAACAAAAAATTCAAAAAATAAAATGTAGTAATTAGCAGTTCATTAATTTCAACAGAGTTTAATGATATATAATCTAAAGTTATGAAAAATAATGAAAATATTGGCTTCAGTATTTTCATAAACAGAAAATAAAACAAGACCAATAATTAAGGGGTATCGGCATATGATGAAGTTAGAGAGCAATGAATTAAATTTTTCATTGTGAATCAAAATATTAATGAAGATATTGTTTCATAATAGTTAGGATTGAAATGCTGAATATTGGTTTTCATTTTTATATTTAAATTTATATTTGCATTGATCTTCTTGAATTTATTATAGTATCTTTATTAATAAAATGTAGAGATTTAAACAATCTTGATAATAAACAATCAATTATGCAATATTTATTGGTATATTTGCTTATTTCAAAATTACACTCTAAAATATATGTTATCAAAATATAATAAAGGGCAGATCAAAATAATACTTTTACCTTACTATCATATAATAAAACATTTTTCAATCATAAAAGATCAAATTTACTATATTGTATAATTTAATGAAGCCATGGAACAATATTCTCTATAAGCTAATGCAAATATCACTGACTAGTAATGCCCTGATGTCTAACTTTATATTGTATTTTTTAATGGATATAATTTATAACTTATTTCCATAAAACAAAACTACTATATAGATTATCATTACTAACTTAGAATTACTTTCATACCATGTTTGCAAACAATGGTATATTGATTTGATTTAATAGTTGCTTCCACAAATGATTACATAGACAAAATCATGACAGTGTGACAGCTAATGACAGCTAGATTAAATACTGCTTGATTTTTCCATTTCTATGAGGGGGGATAGTGATATAAACGTTTGACTTGAATGATTTTAATAAAAAAAAGTTAAGAAAATTTACAAAGTGTTATACATATAAAAATTTTGCTCATTAAAAAAGAAGGGAAGCAATATTTCTATTGTTTCCAAAGAACTCATGCTACTTTTTACAGATAAATTTATTTTAATTTAGAAAATAATAAATAAATATGCTATATACTGTACCCTCACTTCTCGATATATGATATAATTTAAAATATGACTAGCTCAATAAAATCATTATACTCAGCTAAAATATGTACAACTATCTTTAATATATTTTTATAATATTATAACTTATCAGATTTATTACAAACTTATCAAAAATTAATATAGTTCAATATTATGTACTAATTAAATAAATATTTACTAAAATTATGAGACTGTGAAGTGAAGTTACAATTGGTAATTGGACTTACATTGAGTCAATGTCTTTCCAAGACACTGTCTCAATGGCATAAGAATACTATTACTTCTAATTATCTCATTACTAACTCTACAGCATTCTTATGACTTTTATAAATAAACTATCTTTAGTAATAATAGATAAATAAATCTCAATCTTTTGTTAAGGAAATATAATTAAACGATCTCAGGTTCTTCTAATTATCTTAAAGTAATAATAATTCATGTAGATAGGAATGATAAGGGATTTAATATCAAACCTAAATACACCTAACTTATTCTAATAACAATAACCAACAATAAAAATCTTTAGTGTATAGCTTAATCTTATCTATTTGATTATACCATTAATCATTAAGAAAATAAGTAAATCATATACACGTCTTCATTTCCATATAGTATCTTAATTTTAAAATATGCCAAAATATTATAATTTAACAATCTGTGGCAATAAATAATATTATACTCTTATATTGTGCATTATAATTACTTTATGACCATTGTAATATTATATGTTAATGTCAATCAATTTCTATAAATTATATTAAGAAAATATTGTGTTTCTTTCTCAAAAATAATAATAATAATAAATTCATATTGTGCAAATATTATGTATATTCAAATTATCTGTTGTCAAATGCTGTGGTGTAAAATAATGAATTCGACACACTTTTAAACAACTTAAACAAATTTATTTACATCAACTTAACAAATAACTTATTTACAATATTTACATTACAAATGGAACTAAAGAAAATAAAACAAAAATAAGAAAAAAATAATACAAAATTTTACACTGTTACTATTTCCATAATCATAAATAAATAATTTATACATTTATTAAATGTTCTATCAATAACATTTAATTAAGTTTATGACTTTAATTTTAATAAACATCATTTGTCATCAATTAATACAAGAAAAGGTTTTATGTGATATATCATTCGTGTAGCATATATGTAAATAAACAAACTTTAATAAGTAAAATGCTATTTCACTTAAGTCTTATTGCTATTTATATTATAATGTACTAGGATGTATTCCATTTACTATCAGTATTACTCAAATATTAATTAATGTATAAACTGATATAACTTTGTAATATAATAACAATTATTGATTATAACTATTTATGTCCTTCCGATGTAATGTCATACCACATGTCTTATCAAAATATGCAATACGTATATGTTCTTTTAAAATAATATTTAAAATTATTCAACAATTTCAAATTTTTATAAAGTATTATATTAAATAAAATTCTATGATTCTTTTCTATTTAAAATCATTACTTTTCTTTACTTGTTATTCTTATTCCTTCCTAATAAACTTCTATCTACAAATATCATTTTAACCCTATTTAACTTCAGAAACATAGATGACCAATTTATAAAAAATAATATTTATCCAAAATCTCTTATACCTCATCATCTATATGCGATAAACCTTCAATCAAAATATATATTTCTACATAAAATTAACTTACTTATCTAATAAAAATAAAAATAAAATATAGATTTTTATATATCTCTTACTAACTTGAAAAGAAAAAATAAATAACTTACACTAATAATAAATCTAATTCCTAATATTGTAACAAAAAACATTAAAATTTATTCATGAAAGAATCATATAATTATTTCTAGGTTCTCATATTATGTTGTACTAAATTTACATCATCAATTTAAAATATGCATATTAAAATAAAACTGCTATTATTAATCTTATGTGTGTATATTATTTAAATATTAATACATTCATTCAACAATCAAATAATATTTGGTTGATCTAAAGAAAACATAGCAAATACATCAAATTATTATTATTACATAATTTTTACCATAAATGATACTTTAATGTACAGTCCTTCACACGATGTCCTCCAGGAATACAGTTTTACAAGATAATTTCACATTTACACTCCACAATTATTCTTTAAAATATTACATGTTGTATAAATATAAAATAAACTTTATGCAAGGAAATGTTATATTAATATTTAGCTTTTTTTTTTAAAAAAAAAAATGTAAATGTACCTTTCCTATCTTTAATAAATTAATAATTAATTAAATATTTATGTTAGTTAATAAATAAAAAAACATATTACATAAAATCCAACGGTGTCTTCTTTCATCCATCATTGTTCTTTTCCTAGGCACAAGTTTTTACCAAACATTACTTCCTTTTCTGGTACATCACGTGTTTTTAAAAAGTTTTTATGAAAAAAAAATGAAAACGTTCTTTTTTTAAAAAAAAAATAAAATGAAATAAAAGTCAAAGTCAGTTCCACCATAAACAAAATAAAATTAAAATAGTTTATAGGATCCATATTCATTTCTTTAAAGCAAAATTTTTTTAAAAGTTATTATTTTAGAATTAATCTATAATTTATAAAGTTCTTGTTTAATTATTTTAATTGATTTGGATATCGACGTATATTTGATTTGTGCATTCCTTAACAGATATTTAGGTAAGATTACTTTTAGAGTCTTCTGTACGACCAGCGTTCAGACTTTAATAATATAATAATTTTTATAGGTATTTCTTTACCCATTAAATTTCCAATTTATTTGCCTTTTAAAACTGTCAGAATTTAGTCTTTTAAAACATAAAGACTTAACAAGGCAAGTATTTATATAATTACTGTTAATTATCATATCTTTATCAAGATATGTATACTTAAATTTATACTTTACAGATACTTTCTTCATAAAGAAGTATTTCTCATTCTTTTAAATATCTGTTTTATAAAAATTAATTACCATTAGCTTTTAAATTTATACAAAGTCCAACGTATTACTTTTATGCATCTAATAACTCTCCTAATTAATCCAGCGTCTGTTAAATTTTTAGTATAAAGTTTCCAATACATTTTATCCTTATACGATGTTCCCATGACTATTTGATAGTAAATTGAGCTTTGATCGAGACGATAGGAAATTATAATTAAAATTAGCACTGCATGTTTGTCGGTAAACTTTTATAAATTATTTTAAAAAACTACTCTCTTATAATTTTAAAATGATTTTGAGAGCATCTATAATTACTTAGCTATTTCTAATAGCACACTTTACTTTTAAGAATTTCAATCACAATCCCCCCCCCGAACAATTGAACCTTGGTTTTATACCGGAAGAAACTTCCCATTTGATTGGTGAATTAAACAATCGACTTGCTAGCTTATTTACATATTTTACCAACAAGACAGAATTAAAAATAAATAATGACTTATTTAATATTTATTATTTATCACATTATTAAATTCTTAAATTAATCTTTATCGTTTATTTAAATCCATTAAACATTTTTTTAAAATATACTTTCTTACTTTATTTCACTTTTAACTTTTATAAGATTATTTTTATAAATAAATTAAGTCTATTTTTATTCGTTATGTTTTTTAAGCAGTATTTTAAAAATCAGATTTAATGTTTCACATTAATTATTTTTATTTTTATCTCATGATAGCCAAAATAATATTTATAAATTTTATAACAAAATTTTTAAAATAGCTTTGCAACTTTACTACAAAACTCCCAAGCATGTGTGTATGTGTCTAACTAACATCTGTTTACAACACTACTACAAACGCTTGTAATAATCTAAAAATAAACTAACAATTCATTCTTTTAAAAATAAATATTTTTAAAATAAATAATATCTTATAACAACTTTTAAAATAATAATTCGATATTATCAAAATCAAATATTAATCTTCTATCATGTACTACTAATAATTAAAATATTTATATTCATTTATTAAATTTTAATCTTTATCAACAATAAATATATGCATTTAATTTTAACTTGTCTTTTTTAAAACTTTTAAATTTAAACATTTATTTATTAAATTTATGGCCAGTTTTCCCAACCATATACTATTATCATCCCCATTGAAACGTCTCTCTCAAACATCAGCACAATTTTCACATATCAAATACTCATGAATTACTTTAATTACACTTTTTAAAAGATTCTTATAAACAAAATTAACATCATATAGCTAAATATATCTTAAATTTAAAATTTTTTAAATAGATTGATACAACAATTTATGAAGACCCATACAAAAGGGCACAATACATATAAATAAGTGAATATTTTAATTTTATTAAAAACTTCACTTATTTATAAGTATGTAGCATATTTATTTATTATTATTTTAAATTAGAAAAAAAAAAGCAAGATTAAGACAGGCATAAGAGGTGGTGGTCATGTGATGTTCAGCAAGATTATTAAAACTTGATAGTTATGATTGAAAAAGAAAAAAAAATGAATGTGTAAAGATAAAATTATTCATTATGGAAAATAATCTGTTTTTGCTAATGGTTTATTATTAATCATGTACTGCTTTTATATCTTTAAAAGGTCTTACCACTATGTGCATTTCTTAACAATGGTCAAACATTAATTTGTCCATAATATTGTTTTCAAATAACTAATAATCATTCCAACACAAATGATATTAAACAACTATATAAAAAAATTTCTTTATTATTGAACCAGTTTTCACTATGGTGAAAACCTGTTCAATAATAAAGAAAAAAAATTAATTTTTATATGGTTGTTTAATGTCATTTGTATTGAAATCATATGGAAAATCATATGCATATTTATATAAAAAGGATTAAATTATGTATTTCTTGATATGCCATGTGATAAGAAGACAACAGAAGTGACAGAATTGAGTTTCAATCAGAAGACATGTATACCATGGATCTGTCATAATACAACTGCATTAAACCATACATAGATACTGAAGCTCCTTTTTGCTTAACTGATTTATGTGTTTGTTATTTTTACCATATGATTCATTTAATGTTTAGATGTGTTTGCTATAAGTGTTTTTATATTTATCATTTACAAAAAAAATCTAAGAATTTATTTTTAGTCTTTGCAATAATATCTCTTACATCTAATATCACAGTAGCAAGACTATGTATTATTGTAAACTTCATACTTTTAGTGCAACTCCTTGTCTCCACTGGTCAATTATAAAAAGAACACTTTGTGTTAAATTACATTCTCTTTCAATATTTTCTTCAGCTTTCAAAGTAAAAGAAAAATTAATAACTGAAAAAGTAAAATTATTCATTATCACTTCCAAACTTTTAAATGGATATCTTTATCTTCCAGTGAAGAAATCAAATTCTGAAAGAAAACATAATTCAAAATTGGGTTGACCATTAATAAAAGTCAAGAAGTTTACTTCTCAGTTCATATAGAGTCCAAAAGAGATGATATGTAGTTAATTATTTGGTAAGGCTATATATTATTTACTATTATTATCACTACTATTTTTTGAATAAATTATACTCCTATTTCAGTCCAAATTCTATTATTATTCAAATAGCCATCATCACTAAATCTATTAAAGCAGAAGACATTTTTTTTATATTTTTGATAGGACATTTAGTATCAATACTAAATGAACATTTACTGTAGTAGACAGATCATCAATTATTTGTTTGTTTGGTCAGTTGTTTAATAGACTTAGTTTTAATCTTTCTTATGTTAAACTTCATAAATTTATTGTTACAAAACCTCTCATTGAAAAAGAACATGTATTTTGAAAAAATAATAGTAAGTGCAATTTATTTAGATAATCCAACTGCAACAGAAGGCCTGGCCAAATATATGGACTCATTACAATTTGAAAGTTTTTCTTCAATTCTTCAATACACATTGCATTTGGGAAAAAATTTAATATCATTTTTGAAAATATTTCTACCAATTTCTCAAATCTTAATGGAAATTATTTGCAGATGCTATTTTGTTTGTTAGATGTTTGTGTCTATAGTTGATGTTTATTTATTATGAATTAGAAGTTATACTAGATATGTTACATTTAGATTCAAAATCCAGATATGTTATTTCATGTTATTCCATCTTTAATTTAGAATTTTTTGCTTTTACTATGAGTTACATTTTTATTTACTATTAATTTGTGAGCTCTTATTTCTAAAGCTTCATATCATTCATTTTATCACCCAAAGAAGAATCAATATTATTATGATTAAAGCTTTAGTAGAAAAAAATCTTCAGAAAAAATAAACATTGGGATATTTGTGTACATACATTTAAATCATGTTTTTATTCAAATGTGACTGATTTTGATCATTTTCCAACTCACAAAGATTATTTCTGATCAGACCAGTAGTAGTTATTAAAATGCATTATATAATTAACTATCAAATATAGGTATAAAAAATAACCCAATTTTCAGAGCTTTTATTTGATTTCAATAATGTTTCATCCAAATTTTTTTTTTCAAACCTATAAATAGTAATGTGTTAGTACTTGTGAGTTTTTATATAAACCAAGATAGCTGTAGAACTCACAAAAAATCTTTACAAAAAAATGGCAATTCTAGTGAATTTGATATACTTTTACTATGAAATTGATAAACTTTTAGTATGTCAGTTAGTATGTGAAAAAGTAAATTTTAAAATGTCATGAATTAAAGAAATACTGAATTTGATAAACATTTATTATTTCTGTTTAATATTTAAATATGTGTTAACTTTATAACCTTAGAATTTAGATGTAATTATAGAAAATTTAAACCCAGACTTTCAAGATCCACCCCAGCTATCCAATCCATCCCATACAACCAATACACATTATGACACACATGTGAAAAAGATAAATGGTCTCCAATATAGGTATTTTATTCTAAATCAGCACTCATCAGTTGGTCCAGAGCAACATATTCCACACACATATAGAATCAGCATGAAATACATATACTGGAGATCATTTATGTTTTCCACATGTGTGTGGTGATGTGTTTCAGTTGTATGGAATGAATTGGGTAGCAGGGGGAGCTTGAAAGTCTGGATTTAAATTCCCAATAGTTACATTTCCTTTTAAATATATTCTCATATGATAAAGTAAGCTGTTGTGGCCTGCATATTGAAATACAGACTAGAGAAATAGAGATATTAGTTTTTTGGTAACCCAGGTAAAATTTTGTCACATAAATATATTTTAAATTATTTAAATTTAATTTAATTTTTACATGCATATACTATGACATTAAAATTTTACAGCTATTTTAAAAATTATTACATGAGAAATATAAAATATTTTACTTGAAATTATTGTTTATTATATTTTAATAAAAGTTATATTTTTGTGATGCTGCTATTGATAATTATTTTATGTAAATATTGCATAAATATGTTTTAGTTATCAAACTTTCTATTAATGCAAGGGTACAGGTAGGGTTCAAAAGTAGAATATAACAACATATTTTATTTATAAAACTTTTTAATAATGTGAGGGAACAGCTAGAATAATGGAGAAAATTAGTGAGGAAATTTTTATAAAAGTATTGATAAAGCGTATAAGAAGGTGTAAATGGTATGATATATTAAGTTAACGATACCATATTTAAGAAATATGTAAAAATAAATTAAATATATCTTATCATAAACAACTTTTAATACATAATAATGGTTTTGAAATTATGAAATATAAAATATAATATTTATTATTTGTTTAAATTAGGACAATACAGAAATTGATGGACAAAAATATATTTTATATTTACTATCAAAGTTAAATTCTAAAATAATTATAATACTTTTAATTTTTTTAAAAAAAAAAAAAAACCTATATCATTGCTAATCTATCAGTATTAATAAAAAATTGTAGTAACATATCGACATCATCTGTGCACATTCACAAAGAATTATTCAGCTTAACAAAAAAATATTGATCTTCATCTTAACTTGGCTAATAAAAAAAAAAAAAAATGCTTAATAATTATTATGTTTACATATATTACAATGTACGTATATAGTATATATGTGTGTACAAATATCGGCACTACAAAAAGTTAGGGAAAAAAAATTAATTCATTAAATATCACATGATCACCATTCTTTATGCTTACACACGCTATTTACACAGAGGCAAAACACTTCATACAGAAGCGCCACTTAGTGCAAACCAGAGTAATCAATGGATGCAGAAAGATTTGTACATAAAGGCACTAGATAGGGATTTTATGCACAAACTTTCTTGCATTTATTGATTACCCTGGCTTGCACTGATTGGTGCTACTGTATAGAGGGGTTTTGCTTCTGTGTTAGAAAATTATCCGTGTATGTATATTTTGAAAAAATTAATCATGCAAAAATGATACATTTTTCATAATAAATTTCCGATTTAAAAAAAAGGGTTAAATGATAATGAAATGCTATGACATTTTTTCTTTCAACTTAAAACTTTTTACAAAATTTTGCAACAAATGATAGGTTTAAGAGAGAAGTTCTAGTTTGCTTCTTAAATAAAACAATTTCAATTGAAGTTTCTTGTTTTTCTTCTCAAATTATTTTCTGATGAAAAGTGACAAGGAATCCTTTAAACAAATCACAAACTGAATTAAACATGCATGCACTGATGGAGCATAGAAGTATCATTCAATGTTCAGAAAGTGATTTATTATTCTCACAACTTCATAACACATCTTATTAATAAATTTCAACTGTCCAAATACTTCAGTTTATCACATTTCCAAAAGCTAAGTAATATAATCTGGGAGATTTGGCTTTCACACCAACTCGTTTTCTAGATATCGACATAAAAAATTAATCACACTAATATAATGTGTGTATGTGTTAATATCTTTTTTTTTATTAGTCCTTCCCAAACTTAATAAATTATATGTCT
Organism: Epiperipatus broadwayi; assembly: GCA_028023455.1. NCBI lineage: Eukaryota > Metazoa > Onychophora > Udeonychophora > Euonychophora > Peripatidae > Epiperipatus > Epiperipatus broadwayi. The sequence continues at coordinate 5,172,892 of JAQFVV010012397.1, read as the reverse complement.
TATTGAAAATACTTTTAATCATTTTTTATTCACTTAATGATAATTATGTGTGACATTTATTGTAATATTTAATGCCAGACTTTTTAGAAAAAACTATTTTTATGTTCACTGTAATAACAAATTACAGAAATACTAAATTATATATAATAAATGGCAATAACTGAGCATTCATTTATAATATACTATAGGTAGAATTATACATTCCTGCCACCACATAAAAATAATGTCTATCTGATGGAAGTTTTATAAACATTGAGTAGCTAGAACTATATGGACGGAATGGCAATATCAGTGTTAACTTGTGGTAATAATGCATTATTTATTAATAATGGAGTGTTAGATTACTTTTAAAAAGTACACAGAGAAATAGGAAAAGTTGCATTAGATGCAAATATGTAAAGGAGGCAATTCAAAGAGAAATGAGGTGGTAAAGTTTTTATATGAGATATGTAAAAAGCAAAATGGGAATGTGCAGTAGATTTCAATTTATAGATAATAAGAGAATATCCAAAATAGTGTTTAATTGAGTTACAAGTAAAAGATAAGCAACAAAATTGATGAGAAAGATAATACAGTAAACAGATTTAGTTAAAGACTTTATATCAGTATATTTATGAAAAAGGTGAGATAATTGTGTTAGGAGAAATGTTGAGCATTATAGTGGCAAGAAATGAGATAGAAGAATAGATGCATTAATAAAAAATAAGGATTTGGAGAGATGGAGAACTATTATGGAGAGTAAAAAGAGTTAAATTTTTATAGAAGTACACAGAATATTGGATGTAAGTTAATTTATGATAATAGTGAAAAAAGTACTTTAGTGTCTAAGGTTCAAACAGAATCATTACCAACAAGAAAATATACACATAAATGAAAAAATATGACTTAGTCTGCAAGTTATGTAAGGATGGCATAAAAAATATTAGGCATCTATTAATTGAATGCAAATACCTACAGGCAGAAAGGGTACAAATAATGAAGCTGTGGAAGAATAAATATAAACAAAGTGATTATATAGAAAGAGGGTTCTTGGTTTTTTTTTATTGGGTTTAGAAAAAGATAAGGAGGATTTAGATATAAAGGCTATAGAGTTGACAAAAATAATATTGTAAAAATGGGATGGAGCAGGATAAGAAGAATATGGAAAAAACTTAGAGTAGGGAATGGAAAAAGAAGAGGTTTCTCTGAACATAGGACTGAGAGATTCCTGAGTCTGAAAAAGAAGAAGCCATTGTGCATCACATCACATATAGTAAATTATAATCTCTATAAATCCAGTTATCGCATGGACAGAAAAATATGTACATTAGAATGTAAAGGTAGTGTCATCTACTCACAAATAGTCTAACATTTTTAAATCTTTATTTAAAAAAGATTATTGCCCAAAACTATTTCTTAAAATGCAAATAGAGTTTACACATATATAAAAATTAAGAAAGTTTTTTTTTTTTTTTTACAATTTAATACTGCATAAAAATATTATTTATAAAATGAAAAAACATAGAGGTTTATTTTATATAAATTTCCTTTTATGCATCGCAATTTATAAACCAATCGATAATGCAAAAGATGATTGTGATAGAAACACATTATTTATGATCAAAAAATACCAAATGAAGGCAATGATTTAAAGGTCTTAATTGCTAATAATAACAATAAATGTTTATGCTTATTAAGGACTATTTTTAAATATATTTATTAACTCGTTTACATTTTTTTTTTTAATTTTTGTTTAAATAGTAGATTTATATGGTAATTTTATTATTATTGTACAAAATAATTAAAGAGTGAGCTTTTTAATAAATTTCAGGAAAGGGTACAAAGGAAGAATTTTGTATTGCAGGATTCGTCCAAAGAATTCTTCAATTCTAAAGCTATTGGTTTAAACAATAATGTTAGAATTGATACATAAAATCTTAAATAATATATAAATCTGAAAAAATAAAAAATTTAATGATAGGGATAAAAAATAAAATATTGGATAAAGTAGATTCTAGATGAAACAAAATAGATAGATTGTGAAAAAGCTGATGTTCTCATTTTGCAAACAATAGACTGTTTTCAAAAAGAATAAAACTGTTCTGATAGATTTAATGTTTATATACCTATACATGTGAATAAAATAGTTATAGAATAAAAATAAGGAATTGGAAGTGTATGATGGAGATAACAGAGAAGAGAAATGTCAAGAGATAATAAGATTTTATGAAAAACATATAGGTCATAAAAATTAATAATATATGGAAAATTGCAAAATAAACATTTAGAATTGATAACAAGATTAGATGTAGGAAATGTGGAGCTAACACAGACTCAAATCATAATGCAATAGTAAAAAAATGATCAAACAGTGGCTTTGGAGTATACATAATATTTAAAGATTGGAAGTAACAGACCTGAATTGGAATTCATGGATCTTAAGTTTTAGAACTAGTTTCTCAACTGAAGTACTAAGCTATACATTGTAAATTAACAAAAATTATAATTAAAAAAATCTTAAAAAAAAAAAAGAAACTAGTAATAAAATTTAAAAATAACAGATAAAAACTATTTAAATTTTTGGATGATCATACAGGTATAAATAGTAAATGATCATGTGATTATATTAAATAATAGATGGAAATTATTCAATGATATCTACAACACCAACAGAAATTATTGAGAAAAATATAACAATGAAAAGCCTTAAGAGAAAGATAATAGTAGTAAAAAAACAATAAAAATTAGATGAATGATAAAATTATAGAAAAAAAACTGTTAACTACATCAGTGTCAAGCCCATCTAGCAAATTTTTTAATAGACATTAGAGATTAATATTTTTAATATGATGCCATGTTTACTTTTTTGTGTGTGCAATTAAATCTTTTTATATATATTTCAAAATTAATTTATATACTACCTTATAAATATTTCAACCTTCTAATAATTAAAATAAAAGTATATTGAAAATTAATATTTTAAACTTGTGAAAATAAGTATTTAACTGAATATTTTATTGATAACACAGAAACACATCATTATTGGCTTCACAATACCTATTCAAAAAGTTAGAACAAAATATTAGATATTAGAATTTTATGCTATTAAAAAATGATATATTTAGAATTAGTTATCATTACAAAAACAAAAAAAAATTCTAAAAGTGAATAAATTATTAATTGTTATTAAAATATTTCACTTATAGTTTTTATAAAAACAACTTTCTTTTTAGCCTGCAATAACTGTTTCTGTGGCAATTTCCATTTTCTGTAATGTACTTTTTAAAAGTTGTCATTTTAAAAATAAAATGTTTTCAAAGACAAATATATTGGTGATGTAGTTTTTGGTTTAATAATGTATTTTTTAAAAAAAACATTGCATCATAATCATTAATAATTACTGATAATCATGTTTTATGGCATTTAGTCAAAGGGAAAAAGAATCTAAAGCATCAGTCAAAATTACCACCTCCTTTATATCTTTGTCAGAACAATAGAATGTGATGTCAACTATAGACAAATGTCAATAAAGGTCCATATACTGCTGATATCTCTTGGAAGTTTTTTTAAATTAATACATTAAAAATGGAAGCTTCACAGAGAAAATCATTACACTCTGTCACACACTGTAATTTAATGTATACAATGGTTTAAAACAATGTAGAAAAGTAGCAATCACAGAACCTGCTCATTGCCTAAAATGTCAAATATGATAACACTATCACTGCTTATATTAAGATAATTAGAATTTGCAAAAAAGTCTTAGCAGTTAAACAAAGAGATATAAGTAATAAAATTAGACAAATGTGTTTTAATATTTCAATATTAATATCAATCACTTTTCTTTATTCAGTTTTTTATCATGCATTATATACTTATTTTATTATCATAACAGTTTTTATTGCCCCAACAATCTTGTTCACATCTATAATAAACATAAATATAATGAATATTTATATGTAACCACATAATTTCTTCATATATATTTTTTATATTATATTTTTTTTCTTTTAATCAACATACCTATATATCCTACATATGTTATATATATATATATATATATTTAAATTGATAAAAAATCAAGTCATATGACCTAATTTTAATAAAGCTCCTATTTACAAATGTTATATATAGAGTAAGTTAAAAAACAAATTCTTATGAAGCTTCAAAAATACCCTCAACCTCAGACCGCGGTTTCTGCCTCTAGCGTCATCAGTGAGGTGCTAGGGAATAAAAATACTAGAACTAGTCCAGCATTTTATCAATGCCTAACTATTGAGAAGAAAATCTGAAACTTTCAGACATTTAAATGTCCAAAAATCCAGCTATCTAACTCAAATAGCCGTATGTGACTGAACTAAGTTCAGATACACCATATATTAATAGCTCTAGCAATATAAAATCGCCAAAGCATTAATAGCAAAAAACTAAAATTAAATTGATAAAAAATCAAGTTATATGACCTAATTTTAATAAAGCTCCTATTTACAAATGTTATATATAGAGTAAGTTAAAAAACAAATTCTTATGAAGCTTCAAAAATACCCTCAACCTCAGACCGCGGTTTCTGCCTCTAGTGTCATCAGTGAGGTGCTAGGGAATAAAAATACTAGAACTAGTCCAGCATTTTATCAATGCCTAACTATTGAGAAGAAAATCTGAAACTTTCAGACATTTAAATGTCCAAAAAATCCAGCTATCTAACTCAAATAGCCGTATGTGACTGAACTAAGTTCAGATACACCATATATTAATAGCTCTAGCAATATAAAATCGCCAAAGCATTAATAGCAAAAAACTAAAATTAAATTGATAAAAAATCAAGTCATATGACCTAATTTTAATAAAGCTCCTATTTACAAATGTTATATATAGAGTAAGTTAAAAAACAAATTCTTATGAAGCTTCAAAAATACCCTCAACCTCAGACCGCGGTTTCTGCCTCTAGCGTCATCAGTGAGGTGCTGGGGAATAAAAATACTAGAACTAGTCCAGCATTTTATCAATGCCTAACTATTGAGAAGAAAATCTGAAACTTTCAGACATTTAAATGTCCAAAAATCCAGCTATCTAACTCAAATAGCCGTATGTGACTGAACTAAGTTCAGATACACCATATATTAATAGCTCTAGCAATATAAAATCGCCAAAGCATTAATAGCAAAAAACTAAAATTAAATTGATAAAAAATCAAGTCATATGACCTAATTTTAATAAAGCTCCTATTTACAAATGTTATATATAGAGTAAGTTAAAAAACAAATTCTTATGAAGCTTCAAAAATACCCTCAACCTCAGACCGCGGTTTCTGCCTCTAGCGTCATCAGTGAGGTGCTAGGGAATAAAAATACTAGAACTAGTCCAGCATTTTATCAATGCCTAACTATTGAGAAGAAAATCTGAAACTTTCAGACATTTAAATGTCCAATATATATATAATTACTTCAATAATTTTTATATTTATATTATTTTTAGTAATGAATTATTTTTTATCATATATATATATATATAATATATTTTACAATTTTATATTCTACTTATTTATTATGTTTTTTATATTCACTTTCAATTCTAATATTTTTTTTTATTGTTAACATATTCATTTTTATTCTAACTTTAATGTTATATATTTAACATTATATATTATTCAATTTTTTATCTTATATTTTCCACTTTTATTAATATCTCCATCTAATATTTATTTGTAATCTATATTCATAATCTTAATTCTTTTTATTTTTTATTTTAATAATTTTTAACCTATTTTAGCTTATTTTTATTATATTTTATATTAATTTTTTATTCCTAAACTAACCCAACTGTCCACTGTTTAAACTTCAAATTTTCTAATAATTTTAATGGATTCCCTTTTATATTTTTTTATAGAATAGACAACTTCCATATTTTTCCATTCTTTTTTATTTTTCACAAACTAAATTCATTTTTATCTTTATCTTTTATCTTTAGTCTAAATTATTTTTAAAACTCTTTTTACTTATGGTAAAATCTTTCTTAAATCCAAATTTCTATTTAATACTGATTTAATATTATTAATAAAATAGCCTCTTTTATTTTTCTATGTCTTTATTATTTGTAAATTTTATTATTTTTATATTTCAAAATATAATCTTTATTGAAGACTCAAAAGTAAATTTTGTCATTTTTATACAATCTTTTTCAATTTTATGTCCTGTTTCTAATATATGTAAATATATTGGTGAATTTCTATCATATGTATATTGTAATAGTCTTCTGTATAATGAATTTTTTGTTTCACCCTCAATTTATTGTTATATTATTAATTTTACATTGACAATTAATTTCATGTATTCCATTTATTTCATTATCTGTATCCTTATTATAATTTTTAATATATTTATGTTATAATATATTAATTATATTATTTATTTTTTTATTAATTATTTTAACTTTTATTTTAATATTAAACTATTTGTTAATTTTATTTATAATTTTTAACCAAATAATTATTATATGCGCTTATACCTATATAATTAGTTTTATCAATATATCAACATTATTATTATTATTATTATTATTATTATTATTATTATTATTATTATTATTATTATTATTATTATTATTATTATTATTATTATTATTATTATTATTATTATTATTATTATTATTATTATTATTATTATTATTATTATTATTATTATTATTATTATTATTATTTTTTTTTTTTTTTTTTATTATTATTATTTTTTTTTATTATTATTTATATCCTTTACAGAAAGTAAGTTACTTTCTATTAATTTAATATTATTACTTATAAATCTATTTGAATATTCCTTATTTATAAAAAAAAAAAATTATTAAATTTATTTGTTTATTATAATCTTCTTTACTTGATCAATAATTTACTATTCTATTAATTTGTGAATGTTTAGTATTTATTTTATATTTTGTACATGAATTTGAATACCAATTAGCTATATTATTATCTATTTTACTTTATTTTATAAATTGATGTTTCCATTTTGCTTTTCCTTCTTTATTTGATTTAATTAAGCCTACATCAAAATATTCCAGCTTATTATTCTCTTCTCTTTCCACAGTAAATTTAATATTTCTATCTTATTAATATCATCAATAAATAAATTTATTTGTCTTTGTGTTTTATTAAATATTAATAAATAATCATCTCCATATCTTTTAATAAAAATTGGTGCATTATTTTTTTTCTAACATTATTATTTTTAATTTTCCATATAAATAATATTCAATACTCAATTTAATGCTCCTATTAGTAACCTTCTTTTTGTATATAACAACTATCATTAAATTAAAACATTATTTATTTACAACATATTCCAATTATCTCCTTTAATTGTTTTATAGGTATATTTATTTCTTTATTATCTTTTTATATCTATTAACTACTAAATTAATTGCTTCTCCACATTAATATTCGTATACATCAATACAACATCTTTTTACAATTGTTTGATTATAATTATTATACACATTTATGATACTTTTAATTTTACTTATTAATATTTTGTTATTTTTAATATATGATTTACAATTATTATCAATATATTTCTTTAATGCATTATTTGTTAATCCCTTAGATACTATAATATTTTGAATATTTGGTGTAAAAAAACTCTTGACTTAAAAAAACTATATCATTATTGAATGCAATTTACCTTTTTTATTCTCTATTTTCTTATCATTGTAACTGTTATCGTCAGGTGAACAATCACATAATGTGCAGATATGGATGAAATGCTATATGAAATAATTTTAAGCTTGGTTGTATCTGAAAAAAACTTTATCCACAACCCCATACATAAGCAAATCAAATGCATTACTGACTATGATACCGGGCATAATTCTTAATACTAATATCAAAGTATTGTAACAGAAATGGTAAAAGCATTCATTATATTCATGGGGAACATATTTCCAACTCCTTATTTCAGAATTTCTAGATCTTCGGTCAAGTTAAATGAACTGATACATCCCAAATTTTTATTCAACATATCAATATTAAGTTGTTCAAAATAATTTGTGCATATCCATACAAAAGTCAATATCTTTAGAAATTTAGCAATGACATTGTACAAACTACTAAAGCAATTTTTGTATTCGAATATGGCAGTGCATTAATGTACTTATTGTTGTTTCCAAATAATTGTTTGAAATAACTTTATGTCTATATGTAGTCCTGTATTTGAACTTGTAGTTAAAGCAATTACAAATTCAGAAATGCATAATTATTGGCACATTCTTAATGCTGGTATAAAATTTATACATGAATGCTTAATCATAGCTACTTATCATAGTGGCTACAGACATTGATGGATTTAATTGAATGTAATCATATTTAAGAAGAAGTTGGCACAAATTTGAACATTATCTTTTGCACTTGTCAATTAAAAAAATTAAAACCATTCATACTCTTCTTCATTGTATGCTTAATAATAAAAAGGAACTTGTGTTAAAATCAAAGTCAAATATCAATCATCTTTATATTACTAAAGAGTCTTAAAACATCCTGTATAACTTTGTAGATTATTGGCATGCTTCTTCTGGTTAAAATAAATTTGAAACACTTCTTTATCAAGTGTGTTCTTTCAACTTATAATTAATTCTCAAATCTCTTTATGGAAATCTCTCATGCGTGTAATCCAGTGTAAATTATGTACATTAATCAACTACTGTTAATAGAAAAATAAATCTTTATGCTAGATTAATTTAATTATGAACTTAATATCAACTAACAATAATTTTGGTTCTAAAATCATAAACATCCAGGTACAGTCTGTCAAATTATATTTATATCAACTATCAATTTAATAAGACTTATAGCCTGTATTTAATCTTATAAGCTTTCCTTGCATATTTATTATAAATATTTTATGTAAAAATAATAATTAAAAGAAGGCAATAACTACTGCTTAACAAGATAATACTGGATAAATATTATTAGCATTTTGTTTTCTATCATTAGTTTCATTAATAACCATTTCATTTTTATTAATTATGTTGGTTTATTATCATCAGTATTAATATTAGATTTCCATGCTTATAATGTTTCATAAATATATTATAATTAAATATTTTTAAAGGATTATATAAATTGTGAAATATTATATAAATGGGAATTCTATAACATCTTCAGGATTAATTCAAAGTTACCATCTTTAGATTGGATCCCTGACAGGGTATCACTGTTCTTTTAGCCTGCCCAATTGTTTTTGATTGGTTGTTGTGCTTTGAAACACTGTGCCTGAAGATTTTATTTAGATTTAAAAACAGAGTTCTCATTTATAAAATATTTGACTATATATATATATATATATATATATATATATATATATATATAACATATATATATATATATATATATATATATTTGTTACTGTGTAAGACTGAATTAATTATTTAATCAAATTGGCCTATAATTTTTTAAGAGTTATGCTTTACACCTTGCATTAGCAGCTCACACTCAACTGATAGTGTTGATTCTGAGAAACAATTATATTGTGAGTTTACTATGAGGCTGTATTGGCTAGTTTATTGAAATCTGATTACGAATATTTAATAATATATATATATACACACAGAGAAAAATGATGCACTAAGACAAGTTTCAATACATTCAGTATAATCGATCTATGTGAACATTTTATATAATATGAATTTTCAAGTATGAATATACAAAGAGCATTTTGGATAACAGAGATTGATAAATAGACGAACAAACGTGCAAAAAAATAGAGAGATAAATTAATAAATATTGTAATACAAAAAAAATTTGCTTTAAAATTGAACTTGAAAATATTTTTAAAAATTAATTTTAAAAAGATTATTTTATCACTGCCTGTGATCGAGTGTTTTCTTAATGCTGATCACAATACTGTATGCCAGTAGACTTTAAAATCAACTAAGCAAATTTTCAGATCATTGAAGAACGCGCACAACCAACATATTTATTATAATAACGATATATGTGAGTAAATATGGACCACTAAAATAATAAATATTTTAATTTATGATTACATAATTATAAAAAAATTAAATAAGCAAGATATAACATTTTAAAAAAATCCTGAACTACACATTTAAGTATATCCCATCCAATCTTACAATGAAATTTGCTATAGCAGCCGTTGTTCATGCTAGGATGGAGATTTGATATTTTGCAACCATCTGAATCTTTTTCACAATGACAATAGAGTTGAGTTTTTTTTAATATTTTTATCTTTCAAACCACTGGTCTGTGAAAATAATGTTTTCAATTTAAAATGAAATGTATTTAAAGTGTTTACTCACTTCTATTATTTTCATAATGACTAATTGAAAATATAAAATTAGTTTTTTTAAACAAAAACTTTTTTAAAAAAATTTGTTTTTTTTTAATAATTTCATCTACCTATCCAGTTTTTAGCTATGTGTATATATAAAAATCGTAATCTAACCATCATAATTGTATATATTATCTTCATCGTAATTATTTTCAACCATTATCAATCCACTGCAGAAGAACGACTCTCCAAGTTTATTTCCGCTTCAAGTTTTTCACAATAATAGTCTTTTTTCTCCACAAAACACAAACTTCCTTAGTCTATCCATCTATTTCACTTGTGGGTTTTTTCTAGGTCTTCAATCATTTTTTGCAATTCAGTTTTAGACTTCCAACTTTTTATTTATTATCATGTTTTCTAACAATATGGTCAGCCCAATTCTACTTCAATCTTTTGATTCTGTCAATAATGTCAATGATGCCTATTCATTCTCCCACCAATTATTTTGATTTTGATCTCTTTTTGTTACTCCCAAAATATATCTCTCCATAGCTTATTATCTGAAGTTTCTGTATTACTCTTATGTTAAGTGTCCAATTCTCAGATCCATATTTAAAAAATGGTAAAAAAAACATTTATATAAAAAAAAAAATTTAAACACTCCTTTTAATATTAAATGATTTTGACCAAAAGCATTCCATACACGTTTTATTCTATGATTAATTCTCTCTCTCTATATATATATATATTGTAAATATCGATAAGTCGATATTATATTTTTAAATTATCATTTGTTATTAAAAAAAAAAAACCTCTTTAAGTTGATGTTTACATATGAAATATTTAAATTTTTCTTTTATGTTTATTAAATATAGTTATTATTTGAAGTTATTGTTTTATTTATATATATTGATAGTACATCATAATAAACATTTAATTATTAAAATAAATAAGGACATATAAATTGTTAGTTAAAAAAAATTATTTTATTTACAATGATTATTAAATGTAATAAATTATAATATATGTATATTTTTAAAGATATCAAATTTTCAATTTAATATTTTATATATATATACTTGATATTTTATTTTTATTTTAATGTTAATTATTTTAAAAGAGAACATATATAACATGAGTTTTAAAATAGCATCTGCTGGCGCATGGAACAACAACAACAACAATAAAAGAGGCCATTATTATTATTATTATTATTATTGGAATAGATATAGAACAAACAACTGAAAAATAAAGATTTTATTGTACTTTAGTTCTATAAAATTTACTATTCTTCAAAATACTGAAATAATATATATATTTTATGGTAAATACATAGATTATGGCAGGTTAATCAAGAATCGCAGCCAGGAGGCTGCATCATCGCTTTCATTTATTCCAAGGCAATTTTCAATGGAACAACTAAAAAAATTCAATGTATAAATTTCATCGCGTCTGGAGTTGAAACTAGATATAGCTATCTTAAATGTATAATCATCAATTTAATCATAATTTGGAAGTAATTGGAATTAACATTCTGGATTTAACATTTTAATTGGTTTATTTATTTTTTTAAAAGGAAGGAAATTTTAAAACGGATAAAATATGCATATATCTAAGGATTAACAATTTTCTTTAATATAATAATTTCTTCGCCTTTCGATAGAATGCATTCTAATAATCAAAAGTAAACGGATAAAAGAACTCATGGAATAAATTAACTTTTTGGAAAGGAAAATTAGCTAAATGAACTTTAAAAGGTATTTAATAATTTTATATATGTATGAGTAATATATAAATATATTTTTGAGATTGATATTTTTTTTTATTTACTTTTAATTTTTTTTTTTTTATTATAAAATACAACGTTTTATAAGTGGTCAATTTAAGCATCTTGTTTTATAATAATATTAAACGTATAACAGATGTTCAGACAATTATCTTAAATAATTTAAAAATCTTAAAATGTAATTTATAGGTTGAAGTTATATATGAATTGTTATATTTATATTATAATGGTTAGGCAAAATATGTCTTTATATATTTAATCTATATATGCTTATTACAAGTATATACATATAGTTATTCTTTGTATTTATATTTAAAACATCAATATTATTTAAAGTTAAACTATAACATAAAATAAAGGATGTACTATTTGTTTTTATAAATAATGCCTTTGTAATTATTTAAAAGAGCGATACTATATTATTCTTATTTTCTTTTAATGCCAAAGTTATTATGAAATTAATTGAATTTATAAATAATAAAAGATAATTTCATATTTCATTTATTATTTGGTTTGTAGGTCACTTACACATATTATTATTCATTTATATATTTAGAGGTACATAAATTTATATAGTTAGATGTGTATATTTGAATTTAGTAGAAGTCCCTTTGTTTCTAATATATATATTGATTAGTTAGTCACATCATCTTTAAAAATAAATTATAAAGATAGATCTCATTGCTTTGCATGATTTTAGATTTGTTTTATATATAGCTAGCTGGAAGTGCATTTAAACAATTTATTTAAATATAACTGGAATAATTTCGTTTTTCTTCAATCTTTAATTTTAATGGAATGCCTCATATACGTTCCATTACATTTGGCGCAACAACTAGGGCTCGAAATAAGCTAATTAGGGCTTGAAATACCCCACATACCTGAGAAATGTATAGTATATATATATATATTAATATGAGATGTATAGTTTAAAGAAAAAGAAACATTTTTGTATGTTTAATTTTTTTTTTTTTTTTATAAATGGAAATATTTTAGCCTTATGTTTAGATGGTGATGGTTAGTGTTATTGTATTATTTTTTAATGATGGTGTTAAAGTACGGTATAATAATTTTGTCCATATTTGGAAAGTTTATGTTGTAGAAAATCTATAATTTTGAAGGTTGGATGGGATATTTGATTGTTGGAGTTTGGTTGGTTCTGTTGCAAGTATTGATGTTGGATGGGGAATTTTTGTCATTGTCTTAGGGATGTAATGCATTCATGTCACTTGTATTGATTGATCTCATTCATTGCTTCAACCCAAATTTTGATGTTTATTATTATTATTATTTATCATGAAGCAGCTAACAGTGGTCCTGCCATGATTTTATCTTTAAAACTCCAAAGAGAGTAAGGTATAATTATTTTGATATATGTATGATATTTACCTCTAAGTCTCCTTAAGATGAGCAAGGAAATATTTTATAAGTAATAGCCCCTAAGACTTAAATATAAGCAGGGTAGTGTAATAGTGTTTTCAGAAAATTATTATGGGTTGTAGTAAATTGGATAGAATGAAATGTGATAATCATCTAAGTGTTCATGGAACATTGTATGCTTTGGGAATAATGATTGAATTCTTTTATCTACATCAAAGTTGTGAAGTGCTAATCAATCTTTTGGTTGTTAAAATCTATCAGATCTTTGGAGGAATAGATAAGTATATAACTTAAATATATAACACCAAACTTAGGGACTAGATTAATTGATTATTGCTTGTGACAAATAATCTATTACATTGATTATTAATTAAGGTTTGAAAACAAGTATAGTAATATTATATTTTCATTATAAATGACTTTTAAACATGAAGTTCAATTAGTGAATGTTTGTTGATAGTGGACTGCATTAGTACAATTTTATTAAAATAGTATTTCGGGCACAAAAGTTAATAATTAGTGAAGTGGATATTTTTTTTTATATATATATAAAATGTTATTAAGTTTTAAGGTCCAGAAAATTTATAGGTATCAATTTAGTAAGTTTATGCTTAACTACCATTATTTTGAATGAGAAAGTTGTCTCATTATATTATCAAATTAGTTATTTTAAGGCATGTGAACATTTAGTTGTATTTTTTTTTAAATATTTCAAGGTCATATTGAATTTGATATGAAGATTCCATATTTCAATATTGTGTAAGTGTAGAATATTTATTATCATTAAATATAAATGAATGTTATTTAGTGATATCAATTGTTACTCTCTTTCTATATATATTTTAGAGAAATTTGTTGATATTATGGTGATAGATGAGATTTTTTTTTTTAAGCCAAGAAGTTCATGAGTTCAAATAAGCAAAATTTAGATTGTCAGATAGCTATTATGTATTATAAGATTAAAAAGGCTTGTATTTTTTTTTTTTTTAGTTAAATAATTGCTTGTTGGAATAATGATTGGAGATGGTGAGCCCTTGATCTGTGATAATTACTATATAGAAATAAATATATATATATCTTAGATTTTTTTTTTTTTGAGTATATAATATTATAGTTCTAGTAATAATGGATAACAGTAGTGAAATGTCAGTTAGTGGTAATTTTGATATGGGGAATTTAATAGAGACACTGGAGGCTATGATGAAAACAAATTCTGAGAGACTAGAGTCTAAATATGATGAACTTAGAGCTGAGATAAAAACAAATTCTGATGAACTTAGAGTTGAGATGAAAACCAACTCTAATGAATTAAAAGAAGATCTTAGAGCTGAGATGAAAACCAACTCTAATGAATTAAAAGAACTTAGAGCTGAGATGAAAGTCAATTCTAATGAATTAAAAGCTCTGGTAGATAATAGTGTTAGAAGAGTAGAAATAAAATTTGATGAAAAGATGGAAAAATATAGAGAAGAGACAATAGTAGAAGCTAATTCTTTAAAAGCAAAAATTGAAGAAATAAATAATGAAATGAAAGAAGAAAATCAAGGAATTATAGCCAGATTAGAAGTAGTTGAAAGAAAGACTATAAAGAAACCTAAAAATTTTGATGAATACTATAGTGAGGATAAAAGAATTGATAAATCCTTAAAAATAAAATTAAATTCAAAAAAGCAATTAGAAGAAGTAGAATTAAGTTATGAAAGATTAAAGGACACTATTGACAATTTAGAAATTGGACAGTTAGGTTTTCAATGGTTAGACAATAATACTCTAGAGTTAGGAGAAATAAAAATGCATTATAATAAAATGAATGAAAGTGCTCAAACTTTAGAAGTTGAATTAAGTTTACCAGAAAAGATTAAAATTAACTCTCAAAAATTACTAGAAAGAACAGAATGTGTTTATCAAAGTCAATATAAAGAACAATATCATGGTAATTTTATGTGGTACAAAGAAAGCATATTTTTATATATATTAGAACCTGGATATTTGAGTGATAATTTGTACCATTACTGCACTAGAAAAGACCTATTTTACAAGTATGCTAGTAGGACAAAATTCATAAGATATATCTTATTAAAATTTGAGAGAAATAAAAAGGTATTCAATTTAAATATTAGCAGAAAGATTATTGATAAAGAAAGAGATATTGGAAAGGCCAAAGTTAAACTTAGAGTTATAGATAGAAAGATAAATAATAAAGGTTTTCTTCGAGAAAATATAGTTAAGGAAAGAGATTTAAATAAACCTAAAGTTAAATTGAAAAGACTTAAAATAGAATAGAATGATTTTCAAAATGATTTTCAAGAGTTCTTTAATGTTAAAGTTGTATCACTGATTTGTGATTTTTAAAGGATTATTTAGCTTAGAAAGATTATAAATTTGAAAAATTTTTCGATATCTCTTAATTAATTAGTTATTTGCAAAGATATTTTTTTTTTTCGGTGGATTAGAGGGTATTGTAAATATCGATAAGTCGATATTATATTTTTAAATTATCATTTGTTATTAAAAAAAAAAATCTCTTTAAGTTGATGTTTACATATGAAATATTTAAATTTTTCTTTTATGTTTATTAAATATAGTTATTATTTGAAGTTATTGTTTTATTTATATATATTGATAGTACATCATAATAAACATTTAATTATTAAAATAAATAAGGACATATAAATTGTTAGTTATAAAAAAATTATTTTATTTACAATGATTATTAAATGTAATAAATTATAATATATGTATATTTTTAAAGATATCAAATTTTCAATTTAATATTTTATATATATATATATACTTGATATTTTATTTTTATTTTAATGTTAATTGTTTTAAAAGAGAACATATATAACATGAGTTTTAAAATAGCATCTGCTGGCGCATGGAACAACAACAACAACAATAAAAGAAGCCATTATTATTATTATTATTGTTATTGGAATAGATATAGAACAAACAACTGAAAAATAAAGATTTTATTGTACTTTAGTTCTATAAAATTTACTATTCTTCAAAATACTGAAATAATATATATATTTTATGGTAAATACATAGATTATGGCAGGTTAATCAAGAATCGCAGCCAGGAGGCTGCATCATCGCTTTCATTTATTCCAAGGCAATTTTCAATGGAACAACTAAAAAAATTCAATGTATAAATTTCATCGCGTCTGGAGTTGAAACTAGATATAGCTATCTTAAATGTATAATCATCAATTTAATCATAATTTGGAAGTAATTGGAATTAACATTCTGGATTTAACATTTTAATTGGTTTATTTATTTTTTAAAAAGGAAGGAAATTTTAAAACGGATAAAATATGCATATATCTAAGGATTAACAATTTTCTTTAATATAATAATTTCTTCGCCTTTCGATAGAATGCATTCTAATAATCAAAAGTAAACGGATAAAAGAACTCATGGAATAAATTAACTTTTTGGAAAGGAAAATTAGCTAAATGAACTTTAAAAGGTATTTAATAATTTTATATATGTATGAGTAATATATAAATATATTTTTGAGATTGATATATTTTTTTTTTATTTACTTTTATTTTTTTTTTTATTATAAAATACAACGTTTTATAAGTGGTCAATTTAAGCATCTTGTTTTATAATAATATTAAACGTATAACAGATGTTCAGACAATTATCTTAAATAATTTAAAAATCTTAAAATGTAATTTATAGGTTGAAGTTATATATGAATTGTTATATTTATATTATAATGGTTAGGCAAAAATATGTCTTTATATATTTAATCTATATATGCTTATTACAAGTATATACATATAGTTATTCTTTGTATTTATATTTAAAACATCAATATTATTTAAAGTTAAACTATAACATAAAATAAAGGATGTACTATTTGTTTTTATAAATAATGCCTTTGTAATTATTTAAAAGAGCGATACTATATTATTCTTATTTTCTTTTAATGCCAAAGTTATTATGAAATTAATTGAATTTATAAATAATAAAAGATAATTTCATATTTCATTTATTATTTGGTTTGTAGGTCACTTACACATATTATTATTCATTTATATATTTAGAGGTACATAAATTTATATAGTTAGATGTGTATATTTGAATTTAGTAGAAGTCCCTTTGTTTCTAATATATATATTGATTAGTTAGTCACATCATCTTTAAAAATAAATTATAAAGATAGATCTCATTGCTTTGCATGATTTTAGATTTGTTTTATATATAGCTAGCTGGAAGTGCATTTAAACAATTTATTTAAATATAACTGGAATAATTTCGTTTTTCTTCAATCTTTAATTTTAATGGAATACCTAATAGACGTTCCATTATATTTAGCTTATCCAATTGTAAGCTACCATATAGTTTCCAGTACATTTGGCTTGCCCAATCATGGGCTGCCTCATATACGTTTCATTACAATATATATATATATATATTGTGGCCATCTGAATGGGCACAAGGGTTTGAGATACTTTGTATCTTAAACAAATAGTTATATTATATTTAAAAAAATGAAATAGCCTTAGAATTTTAATTTTTTTTTTTGCTGGAGATTGCTTAAAGCCTAAATATGGGTTGCTTATGCAGTTTACTGACCACTTTATAAGTATTTATTGGTATTATTGTGATTAATGAGGTATTTAATGTAAGGAAGGGTGGTTGTTTATTAATGGAATTGATACATCTTGTTTGAAAAGATACAAAGTTATCCTGTGTTAGTATAAAATTATTTGAATGGTTTCAAATATCCTTTATTCATTAATTCTTATCTTGTTGTCAACAATTAATAGTCATTTCAATTATATTTAGTTAAGTTAGTTTAATATTTAGGTTGCAGTGCATATGTATGCATGTATGGCTCTGCATTATGTTTCATTTCATTTTCATCTTTAATAACAGCAAACAATAGTACATTCACAATAAAAACATTTAAATTACAGTAGTTAACTTAAATAATTAACAAATATATATTTCTTTCCAATGATTAATAGATAGTTAGATCAATGAATTATTTTATAAATTGAATAAATTATTAATCATTTTTATTTGATAGTTAATTAATATTCATTTTTCTTTCAAGTTTGTAAAAGCTATTTATTTTATTATTTGTATTTTTTTTCTTGTCTTCATTTAAAAATCAAAGTGATTTTTTTTTGAAAAGATTTGTTTTTGCATATGTAATTACTTAGTTAGCAAGATGTGTGGGAGTAACCTTGGGAAAAGGCAAATGAACTTTGCTAAAGATAGTTTTTTTTTAACAAAGATCTCCAGTAGAAAATTGGCTCTTTGTAATGTAATTGTAATCAGTGAACAGTGGTTCATGTATTGTAAAAATTAAAGCCAGTTGCTGAAGTCAAATTGACTTTGAAAGGACTTTAGAGTAAAAACTTCCAAAGGAGCTTCAGAACTTTATTATGGAAAAATTTAATTAAAAATGCAATTCTAAGGTTTTAAAAAAGGTATGTCGGTTTGATTTACTCTTTTCAATTTAAACATTTCTGAATTAATCCCTTTATAACTATTACTCTTTTAAAAATGTGTGTTAATAACATCCAGTCTACATTATTTCACTTAATTGCTATTTTAAATAAGAATGGTTTACATAAATGTTATTGCTGTATCATTAAGCAACATGTTTTTTCTGATATATATGGAAAATGCGTGCAGAACTATACCACGGAATATATTCTAATTTCTCACTATTTTTTACGTTGTGTTTTTGGGAAGATTACTCATAGACTTAAGGATATGTCTATTTTGATAGATCATACTATGTTTAAGTTCATCATAAGAAGATAACAGTATTCATTTATTTGATATTTCTGAAACTAATACGTATTTTTAAATTGAGGAAATAAAATGTAAGCTACTTCTGTTTAAATTGAATAGAAGGACAGAAATACGGATAATTTTTGTTCTCTTCAATAAGGATGGAATATAAAATAAAGCATTATTAATTATGGAATTACTAAGGACAATTTAAAGTGTTAAATGCTATTCAGAAAATACTAAGGATAATTGCGTATTTAGTGCAGAACTACAATGGAGAATGTCTTATATTTTCAGTATAATAAAGGAGAAATTAACTGCTTGTGTGTGATTTGGTACCTCAAATAGATATGCTATGAACACTGAAAGGTGCTGGGCACATTTAAGTTATGCTTATATTGTTTTTTTAAGTTATACTGCAGAAGTGCATTTTAGTTTAAATTCAGTTTGGAATGTGTCCCATATTGTTTCATAAACCTGGAACCGAGCTTTGCAAGTGGACTTTCATTTTAAGTTATAAACTAATAACCTTTGTGTCTTTATTTTTTTTATTACTGCTTGTCATAATTAATGTATATGATAGGTAGATAGGCTTTATTTATTATTATGTTATTTATAATTTGGGTATGTTGACCATCAAGAACGTTTCTGAAGCGTATTTAAATGAGGAGTACACTGGTAAAAATTGATGGTGTTTA
This sequence comes from Epiperipatus broadwayi, assembly GCA_028023455.1. Classification (NCBI taxonomy): domain Eukaryota; kingdom Metazoa; phylum Onychophora; class Udeonychophora; order Euonychophora; family Peripatidae; genus Epiperipatus; species Epiperipatus broadwayi. Next base: position 5,153,009 of record JAQFVV010012397.1, on the reverse strand, counting down.
AATAGGTCTTATTGTTTTCTTATGAAGGTGAAAGAAATATTTTTTTTAATATATTATTAGAAATGTTTACATTTATTTTGTATCCTTTATTACCTCAAAGTGAAAATTTTGTTCTTTGTTTAAATCAACGAACTTATAATAAAAATAGTTTGTTAGATATGTAAAAAGTTCGTTGGTAATGATTGGAACCGTTAAATTTTAAAAAGTAACCTAAAGTTTATTAAATTAAAAGTTATTCCTTAATGCAATATTTAATTATCATGTTACCTGCTTAGTGTGTAATTTAGAGTTAATATTATATATACTTTTTATTCGCGGGTGTGTGTTTGTTTTGCACAATTATAATATTTGTTTGATAAAGTATAGTTTGTGAATAAATCTATGCATAAATTTCGTACATTGTTGTATTCTACTGAGTTGAATGGATTGGTATATTATCTGTATGTATTTATCTGCCAGCGTGTATTTATAATGTTCGATATTTAGAGAAGCTATGAGAATAGAAAGAAATCTTTGCGTTATTTAGAAGTAAATGGGTTATTGTTGAAATATGATTAAATGATGTTTAAGAAGTTATGTGACGTTTTCCTTGGATTCTTGGTAATGAATTAGAAGTGTTCGGTAAGAGTTATCTGCTCCTCATGTAGATTCCCCTTATAACGTATAGTATATATAATCATGAAAATATAGCTCTGTCTTAATTAATATGTGGCTAGATATATTGTTAGATTAATTCTGGATGTAATGTTAATGTCATATTTTATTGATGAATTACGACATTGTTCAAAATAAAATAATCGTATGATATTTCTTAATGAATGGAGAGTTGATAGAAAAGATTGTTTTACATTATTGCTGCTTGAACGTGCACACACACGCGTAATATAAATAATATCGCGTATATAAAGTATAGAATTATTGAAATTAAAATGAGAAATAAATGCTTTTGAAATATACTACATTCATTTAATAGAAGTATAAAGTATTAAGATTAAAACAGGAAATAAATATTTTAAAATACAGTGTATTTATTTAAATAAAAGTTATCAATCATCAAATCATCAGAACAAACATGATTTTGTTGCTATAAATGAAAGGTATACGTAATTGAAAGTGATTATTAGTCAATTAGAGAAAGTTGCTTTGCTGAAAGCCAAAAATAAGTAATTTGATTTATTTTGTTAATCAAGAGTAATATCCTCTCCAAAGTATTTATTTTTTTTGTGCTAATAATATAACTTGTTACTTATTTATTGTCATATAGATGAAATATGTAGGCAAAGTATGTGTTCGAAGTCAGGATATTTAGGCTTTGTTATTAATTTGCTTTGATAGTAGGGATAATCCCAAACTGATGCTAAAAAAAAAAAAAAAATTTGATAATCTAAAAATATGTAAAACAAATAGTCCATTTGTAAATATTATGTTAAACCAAATTTATCTTGTTTATTGTAATAAATGATTTGTTTTAGTTATTTAAAATCTTAAAATCTGTGTCTTGAGTTATTCTTGTGTACATTCGTATTTTCATTTCCACATCACTACGTTTCATAAATCTATTATAAAACAGATATATTATTTTAGAGTTATAATATTAAATTTGCTAGTGTCTGACAATATTGTATTTCTTAATCCAAACATTATAAAGAACATTTGCTACTTGATAAACGTATTAGAAAGGTTGCCAGGTCAGTATATTTGTGAGATGATGATATGAGATTAAAATACCCTATCTCTGTCATTATCTTGTTATTGAAACACAGTAAAATATTTAGTCAATTTGTTTCATTATATTTTATCATACTTTATAATTATAACTTATGGGTCAATGTAGTTTATTTAATTCAACTGTGTTTGTTAAATTCCCTGAGATCTTATTATTTATTTCTTGATTGGCATTAAAGTAGATGTTTAGATTATGATATGCCAAGTCATAGAATTGTTAAGAGTATAATTATAGCAAGCTGATATATGTTATACTTGGATGAAGGAAGAAATTAAGTTTAAAGTATATTTTAATAGACTGTACTAAGTAATTATGATTCTTTATCATACAATTAATTTACAAAGGAATTTACATTATATTGAATATTTTGTAATATTTCTTCCTTTATTCATTTATTATCATATATCTTATGCACTGCCTATAGCCTCCCACTGAGCTGAGCTGAACATAAACTCAAATATAGAGTCTCAGTAATAATTTTATTATATCTTTTGTTATATTGTTCTATTCATTAATAGAACTGGCGCCTGGGCATTTCGCTCATGTATTGTATATGAGCGTTTGTTGGGAGTGTAGGTTATAATATATATATATATATATATATATATATATATATATATATATATATATATATATATATATATATATATATATATATATATATATATATATATATATTTAGTTGTTAACTTTTTTTAAATGTGATTATCAATATTTATTTTCTTCTTCTGAAAAAAAATATTGAATATTATTTTATTTTTAATCCTATTTTCATCTAATAACTCTTAAAACATTTCCTAACATTTTAAAGCATTATTTTAAAAAAATAACCACATCATCTACAAAATTTAGATGATTTAATAATTTCCATGTCTTTTATTTCCTATATATATATATAAAAGACATATATTGCGGGTTCATCCATGTTAAAAATTTAAATATTTATATACCCACGTTTTGACTTGATCACACAAGTCATCTACTGGGTATATATATATATCATTACAAACCAATGAACACTTAGACCATCGCAATAACAGTAACAATAAACAATTTCAAACAGTTGTCATGGCAATCTCCTTTAACAATATATATGCATGGTGTATCTGAATTTAGTTCCATTCCATATGGCTATTTAAGTTAGATAGCTGGATTTGAAGACATATAGATGTCTGAAAATTTCAGATTTTCTAATTAATAGTTAAGTATAAATAAATGCTGTGCTTGACTTGGTATTTTGGATCTAGTGTCTAAAGGTCCTAGTGTTTCACTGAGGAAAGCCATCAGCTCAAAATCAGTTTGGAGATGGGGATATGCTCATTTTATTTATAAATAAAATGTCCTTTAAATAAAACAAAATTGTAATCATAATAAAAATAATAAATTTAATGATAACAAACTATTATAAACAGTCTTTAAATCTGCAGAAGTACTTTCAGTTAATTCCTCAAACCTGTAGCAACTGCCATTAAATTAAAAACAAAAACAAAATGAAAGCAAAGGTCATCAATTCAAATCCCATGAATCTTGTATTTTAATGTTAGCAGTGTGTCTATTTATTAGATAAATTTTATTTTTATTTATAAAAATCGCCTCCTTAATTTTTCTTTTATTATAGTTTCCCTCTTCATGAATAATTTTCACAGTTTCAAAATCAAATTTACATGATCAAAGAAAACTGAAGCAGTCATTAAATCACCATTATTCTTAATTTTTACATGCTTATATAACAATTCATGATCCTTTAATCTCTTTTCAATACTGCACCTCGATTCATCTATATATGATAACATATAGTCACAAAAAATTTGATGTATGATATTATTTCTCTGCTTGACAGATATGACATCCTTAGAATTATTAACTAATTTATTAACATTGTTTGGAACATAGAATGAAACATTAAAAATGTTCTTATATATATCCTTAAAAAATTTCACTTTTGGATTTGAAATAAATGGAATAGATATCCATTGTTTACTATCAATTTTCATTTCCTCTAAGCCATTAAAACTCTTTTTAAATTGACATAAAGTATTGTTTATTTATTCCATTTTATAACCAACATCAAGCAATTCCTTGACAAATATCTCAATATTTTTCTCATTTACCCATTAAATTTATTATTTTTATCATGATATATATATATATATATATATATATATATATATATATATATATATATAAATATATATATATATATATATATATATACACAAATTTCAATGGTTATTCTTCTATTTGATTTAATATATATTCTGGCAAAGACTAATCATAAAATTATGTGAAATACTTAATGTTTTATAAACCAAGCTTAATCATAGGGTAACATAAAAATTTGAATTCTGTTGTGATTTTATAATAGATCAGTGACTATGATTCAAAACCATGTAGTATTTTGATATTTAAGTTTAATTTAATAGCATATAAAATAATATGAAATCTTTGTTCTATAAGTACTTTATTTTTTAATAAAAAATTAATATAAATCTGTCAGTGAAATTAGTAAATACTAATTGCTGATTAATTTGAAAACTTATTTGATAATGCATAATTTTTATGATACAAATAAAGTGTCTAAATGTCATGTATATTAAATTTAAATATTATTTTCAAGTTATCCATCAATCAAAATGGAAGTATATTCATCCACAGTTTAAGCTATTTACTAGGCAATCAATGACAAACATGAAATTTCAAGATTCAACAATGATTTTACAGAAATGTTTCTAAAGCCTGATTCAAATTAGCTTTAAATAATATCTAGCAACATAGAATTTCAGAGTATTCATTTTAATTCATCCTAAAAACGTAATAAATCACATCAACTAGTATATCATTATAAACCATCTACACTCAAGTTCAAGTCATTAAATAAAATAACACAGGAATGTAATAAGAAAGTAATTTCTTGTTATAGAATTTCATATTTAAAAGAATTTTACACAATTATTCAAAATGGCGATTAATCGATTTTTTAGGAAGCGAATTTGGCCGTAAAAAAAGTATTTCTTAATATTAATTATGCCTTAAATTTCTTCCAGAAACATCATGTGTAAACACAGTAGTCACATACCTATAAAAGTAATTCTACTTTTTGTACTAAATTCTTTAAATAGAAATGATTAAATTATTATATTATATAAATAATTTTTTGTAAGCCAAGGTGTGGAATAATTTTGACTTTATTTTATTGACTAAAATGAGTATTTAAACTTACACTTAATTTTAAGTTTATTATGCATTTGTGTGTTATTTGTTAACTTTAATATCTCAATATTTTTTTTATTTATATTCATTCTTTATTGTTAATGATGTTTTTTTTAATAAACAAAAGGTATGTAATGGTTATATTATTTTTTTCTGTGTGAAAAAAAAAACCCTCAATCTAGGTTGTACAAATTTTAAATTATTGAATCAATTTTTTCCAGTTATAAAGTCAAATGGAAATCTATTAGTAAAAAGATTTTTTTATAAAAAAAAATTATTATGAAACATATAATGTTTATTATAATTTTGAGTACTTGTTGTGTAAAAAACAGAGCAATATAGTGAAATGTATAGAGACAGAGTTGAAAAATGTTACCTTTTTTTTAAACAGTGTTGTATCTTTTTTTTTATTATAAAAGACAAACTTTTACTAATGCTTTATAGCATGCAATTCAAAATCTAGATAAACGAAGAAACCTATTAGATCTGTTAATTCAATGAAAATAATATTATAATATATGAGTTAAAATTAAGAAAATATATAGCTTTATCTGTTCTACTTATTTCTACCATATGGCATTAATTTAATGAAAGATTTTACACTTCAAACAAGCCTGATTCATATGTTAGTATAATCAAGTTTTCATCTACACCAAAAAAATTATGAGGTTAAATCGAAGAAAATAGTTTTCAGTTCTAATACAGAGAAGCATTTTTATTTAATTATTAATTTAAAATTGCTAAAGGTGATTTACAAATTCCAATCGTTGATCATAAAAGCAGCTTAAAAATAGTGTTTTGCATAATTTTAAGCTTTTTTTTCTCTCACTAAATCACTTCCAATATTTGTGTAAATAATAAAGTGAAATGTTTTTAAAAAACCACATTGTTTCTAAAGTGTAAGTTATTTTTAACGGCCTAACATTAAACACTTCTACAATAAGTTTAATATAAGATTGTGATAAAATTAGTCAACCATTATTTCTTGCCCGATAATCATAGATTAATTATTCAAACTTAATACAGTTTTTTTTTAACTTGCTGATATGTTATTTATGGTTATTGCATATTTTAAAAAATAACAAAGAGAAGTTGTGAAATGCACTATTAAGATTTTAATATCAAAAAAAAAAAGATATCCATTATATATCTAAAAATTTAAACTGATATATTGAGGTAATGTTTTATGATTTATTGGGGGGAGGGGCTTATCCAGCTTATCAGTTTTATTGTAGAACTAAGAAGTTAATCCATAATGCTATTTGAAATTTTCAAGAATTCACAGTAAATTAAATGAAGCAAGAACATAAAATTTATGAATTATTTCATTTCTAAGCTATTACATTTTTGTTATAAAATGAATTCCTGTAACCAACAGCATTTGTGGTTAGGATATATTATTTTTTTAAAATTTTACATTTTTCCACATCACTTTATAAATTAATAAAGAATTTATGCACCAAAACTTTAGAATAATTTTCTTACTAATGCTACTATTCTCAATAGCAATTTTTTTTCTCTTTTCTGGATAATGGTAATATTGATGATGTTCTGGACATTTATACAAAAAAGGTAGTCGATATATTTTAACTTTAGCTTTTATTTGATGCTTTACATGTTCTCTATATATAACATATCAAAATTATAGCACTTTCAGTTCTTTGATGTTTAGAATCCATGTGTATATTTGAAAAATATTTTAATATTTAAATTAATTTAAATTTATTTGTTTAATATTTAAAGATATTTAAATCCCTTTAAAGAGACCACTTTTTGAGAGGGTGTCTTTTTTGTTTATCGTAAATTGATCTTTAGCTATTGCCCAAGCCTCTTTACTTTTTTGTTTTCTATTTTTCCTTTCAGTTCTAGACAAATGGAATTTATGCCCAGAATTTAGTTCATGGTTTATAAATATTGAAGAATAATCATTGCTTTTCTTTGCTCCATTGTACAAATATTCATGCTGGGATAGTCTTGTTGAGAGAGATGTAGATGACACATTAATCTGTGCAAGTGAAACAAAATTACAAAAATTTATCAAGAATTAGAATGTGTCATCTCTAATTTGAACTATCGAAAAAGAAGACAAGAACCAAAAAATTAGATTTTTGGATCTGAATGTTCAAAGGCAATTTAATATTTTAAACTACTGAATGATACTATAACTGATACATAAGAGAAATGATCCATCCCAAATTTCTACTTGTGTTTCACAAATACAATGAATTTAAAGGTTTTTTTTATATAGAAATTTAAAATTGTGTAAATTTGAAATGGATAAAAAAAATAATATAGACACATATATTAAAGATTTACAAAACCTAGGATATAATATTAATAAAGTATTCAATACAATTGATAGATTTTATAACAAACTAAAAAAACTTTCACAGCCTCAACCCATGGAGACTAAAAAATGGATAAGCCTCCCATATATCCCAAAAGTATATCATAAATTAAAAAGAATGTGCTATGAAAAATATATGTTTTTGTACTCCATTTCACTAAACAAACTGCTTAACAATTCAAAAGACAATGCCCACAGAATCACAGCATCAAATCACCTACAAAATTCAAGGTAACCAAGTTAAGTGTAATTTTGCTTATTATGGGGAATCAAGGGCTGATCTTTCAAGAAGACTAGCCCAGCATAGATAATTGTGCAATAGAACAAAGAAAAGCAATGAATAGTCCTCAATATTTATTAACTATGAATAAAATTCTGGCCATGAATTTGATTTGTCTAGAACTGGAATTCTATGCATGAAAAGGAAAAATAAAAAACAAAAAATTAAAGAGTATTGGACAATAGCTAAAGATCAATTTGCTATAAACAAAAAAACATACAATCATCCCTCTCTTGAAGAAGTGGGTTCTTTGAAGGGATTTAAATCTTTGAATATTAAATAAATAAATTTAAATGAATTTAAATATTTATCAAGTATAAACACTAAAGAAGTGAAAGATCTATGATTATGCAGTAATATATTAAAGCATATTAAATGTGAATAAAAGCTAAATTAAAATATATAAACTACCTTTTCTCTATAAATGTCCCAAACATGAATGTGAATATTAAAATAATGCTACTAATATGGATCTATCTCATGTTATCTGACTTATATACAGATTTACATCTCTTTTTAGCAGTCTTGATTCCCAAAGAACTACATATTTAGCAAATTAACTGAAACAAATGAAGTCATTCAAATAAATGTCTATAAATTTAATAGTAAAATTGAAGTTAAAAATTAAATTAAATTATTAGTAAATATTACTTGAAGAAATTAATTTAATAAATGTATTTAAATCTATTATTTATATGTATTTGAGCATGTTGGTGCCTTAAAAAGTGATTAGTAGAAAAAAAATCCAATTAGTAATTAAGTGAAAAGATATAAATTTTAATTAATTACTTACATTTACTTGATTATGAAGTATTATAACATTATCTTTCTTATTGCATTGCCAAATCCATATAATATTAATATGAACTATGTTCTTTATTACTTTTTACAATGCTTTTTTTTACAACTCACTATTGACAGTTTTTATCACTCCAGCAATCTTCTTCAGAACTTCTACTTATATTTCCAAATCTTAACTCTCTTGATATGCCTTGTATGCTCCTTGTATTCACTCATAATATATATATATATATATATATATATATATATATATATATATATATATATATATATATATATATATATATATATATTGTAACTTAATAAATTGCTCAAAAGAATTCAAATATAAATATTACTATATCTGAGTAGTAGCTATAATAGTAAATAAATATTAAAATGATGAGTAGGAATTAATTAAACATATTTCTATAATTAGATTTCTCAAGATATCACAATATCAATAATTAGAAACAATAATGCCTGGAGACTAATCATTTAAAGTGTCTGGCCTATTTCAAACCCTGGTTAGGCAGGCATTGTATCCTCAATAAGCAAGTAGAAACTATAAACAATTATTAAGAACAAACTACTATAACTCAGTAAATAACATCAAGTAGGTGAGTACACTGGTAACTCAATAAAATATCTTCTCAGGTATACAGCTGGTAGATTTTATTCACTTTCATATCTTGGTTTGATGTCAAGTGCATATTTAAATAAATAAGTGAATATGGTCTAGCATGGGCCACTAGATTATCTGAACATAGACACAGTTATACCTTATAACCCTTTCACATGTACCGGGTTTGAATCTTTTTTGGTACTTTATTTCTAATAAAAATTGAAGATTTTGCTTTTAGACCTATATCACTGTATGCAATAAATTTAGGTAAACATAAAACATCTTTAAACTAAAGTGGAGTATATAAAATTCATTAGACAGAAATCATTTCTTAGACCTTAACATAATAAATGTGTTTCAATATTTTTTTATAAGTTTTACTAGCTCATATTATTATTCTTAATTTAGGATGGCAATTCACTCATCCTTGCATGAAATAGATGATGGGATGGTGGTTATAATATTTATTCACAAATGTCAATTAAATACCATGCAATTACTTATTTATCTATGGCCTTTAAACATTTATCTATTCCATTAATTACAACATGATGATGATGATGATGATAATGATAATGATAATGGTTAACCACAGCTTTAGGACTAAGCCTAATCATAAACCTAATTTTTATAAAGAAATTCATAATTATTGCTTAATTTTAGTATATCTAATTTGAACTTAAATAGCTAATATTCACCTTGATGATGAATGATCATAATTAATAAATACTACTCTTAATGAAATAGATACGCCTCGTTTAATAAAATAAACTAATATTTATTACTGCATTTCTAACATATACATAAAAATTTCTAGACATACATGAAAATTTATATGGATAATAACAATAATAATCATAATTGACTATTTGAAATCATACTATACCCCCTGTTCCATAAATGCTATGTCAAATTGACCAAGATTTTCACTCCACAAGAAAAACATATCTTATAAAAAAAAACACTTTTTTTTTTTTTTTTTAGCACACATAACTTTAGAAATCTAACATGCAAAGCAGAATGAATAAAAATAAATGTTAGTAAAATTGGAAAGAGCAAGAATTTTAGAAACAAGTTTTAAAGTATCTTTCTATCCCCCTCCCTTCTACACTCTAAAACCTATACTTTCTTAAAACAAAATAATTTAATATTTTAATACTGCTTATTCATTCACATTCACTTGCAATTATACACAGGTAATATATTATTATGTATGTGTGTGTTTATTCCCGTAAAAACCAAAATATTATTTAAAAACAAAATAATAATACAAAAAAAATTATTTTACACATTAATAATATTTCATAACAGTAAATCAATAAACAATCATAATTTTGGTACATACAAAATCATTAATGAAGATTAAGGTTATCATTAGTAAGAAATTCTTGGTTTTAATCGATCTGAATTGTCTTTAAAAGTCCTTTAAATAAAATATACCACTTTATTGCTAAAATTTTATTAAGACTCTGATATCATAAAGAAAATAGATATAAAAAGTCATATTACTGATCTTTTGTTTTGTGGCAAACTTCCAAGAGTTCAAACTTGTCCTGTTAAATATTTATACCCTTGCAGCAACAATTTCCATTTTCTTTGAAACTATCTCTTTCTTGAGGTGTATAACTATTTGATGATGATGATTCTAATACGGTTATTTGCTTTAGTGGACTATTTAGAAATCCTTATATTAATTTTAAATTTTTCCTGTTTAGCATGATTCTCATAGTGGATGAAATATAGCAGTTGTCTTCACATTTATAATTTTTTCTAGGTTTAAACTCAATCACTGGAACAATTAATTGGACTCGATGATTAATATTCATCATCATTTTTCTGATCTCCTTTGAATACAGGTGAATGTTTTCTTCATTCTATTTAAAACATCTTATCTCTCAATCAGTTGAAAGTGTAGAACATTTTTTTTAATTCAGACAAGGCTCTTTCTTTCCTATATGATCTGCGGGCTGATGGTCAGGTAAAAGATGAGAAATATATAAAAATTTTCTACTCCGCCATTCTTATATCTTTAACCTCCAAAAATTCAATATATATAAAAAAATGACTTGAAATTGGGAATTTTTGTAAAGTTGAAACACTTGTCTTTCCTCTTCAAGATTTTTAAAAGTCTGCTCTCCTAGTCAACTGATTTTCAGACTGTTTTTATATCTGATTTTTTTTTATCTCTATTTTTGACCAATTCGTTTTTAGCTGGAGAGTGCAATCCTTTTTAGGAACATAAAAAAAAAATCACACACCTGGTTTCCAGACAAACTTTTGTCTTGAAGAAAAAAAAATAGTCTTAATCCCTTTTCCTCACATATATCTGTAACATCTAAAAATGGGAGCTTCTTTCTTTTGATCTTAGGATGAGACAATTTCAAAATTAGAGTTATCACCAAGCTTAAACTCCAAAATGACAAACAATCATTTATAAAAACAAAATTGTTACAAAAATATATATCTAATTTAACAGATTTTCTCCTTTAACACAAAATTGTTGAATAAAAAAAATAATTTGACAGATTTAACCCTTCTTCTTTTTCAATATATAATAAATGTAAATTTATGTATGTAATGTACACACATATTTTATCATTTCAAATCATTCTTAAACTGTCCATTAAAATAATATGAATGCTAGTTTAGAAATTATAACCCTAATATTTAAAATTAAATCTGTAACTTTTTCAATTCAAATTACAATTATAGAAACATAATAAACATCAAAATAAATTATAGAAATGTAAAATAGAAACAGAATAAGATATTAGAATTGATCAAGTATAGGTTAGTTTTAAATAAAGTTAATATTTAATACATACAAATGACTAACTAGCTTTGTTAACACACATTGCCTATATATGTTTTGTAACTCTATTTAACAAATTGATTATTGAATAACTGAATGTGTGTAAACAACTAAAGAATATAACTGTTGTCCCACTCTCTTTCTGTCTTAAGCTTTTAAAACTGGACTTAATCCTGTAGGATTTAAATTTGGATGCCCTACAGCTTCCTTTGCGATATAAAAATGTGATGATGATTTTGTTCCACATTTTTGTTTCATGCATATTACTACAAATTTAGCTAATTACTAAATTGTAATGGCACAATATATATATATATATATATATATATATATATATATATTGTGGATAAAAGAAACATATATATATATATATATATATATGTTTCTTTTTTTTATCCAAGCTCTATTTCTAGTACTCTCTATCTTCTTTATGAAGTGTTATAACTTTGTCTTTTTTATTGCATTGCCAAATCTATATAACATTAATATCAATATGGTGTTTATTACTTTTTACAATGCTTTCTTACCGTCAATAGTGGGTTGTAAAAAAGCATTGTAAAAAGTAATAAAGAACATAGATGATATTAATATTTACTTGATGGTAAAGAAATTTTGCATTTGCAGAAAATATAATAAAATTTGGCTTCTCTGTACACTATTTTTAAAATTGGTTTCTAATGTAAAACTAAACATTTAACTTTTTTTTTTCTTTTGATACTTTGGGAATAAACATTTATTGAAGTATTAAAAATTTTTGCTTTTCTCTTTTCTATGCAACTGAGAATAAATAATACATTTACTGACATAATGTTTTAACAATTTAATTTTAAAAAATAAAAGAGAAACTACTATTTATACAGCACTACATTGACTTAAAGTGATGTAATGTTGCATAGATATTAAAATAATTGCCATATTTTTACTATAATAAATAGTCTAGTTATATAGTGCTGACTACATATGTAATATAGAGAAGAGATTCCCCTTCTTTATATTACTTTTTTTTACCAATATTTTTTTGCTTGAAAATGTATTTCAATGTAGAGCTCTTTTTGTTTATTTCAGCTAATATGTAGATAAATTAAACTTCTTTCTAAATAAATATTCTATTGTGCCAGTCAAAACTGACTGGCACAATATAAATATGATATTGCTTAGCCATATTATGTTACATAAATTGGCTTCAATAACCATGCATAAACATTAAAATTTTGTCATTTTATTTTACTGACTTGGGGAGGGATTTCATTTTAGATTCACTACTTATTTTTATTTTAGTTGTCAAATAAAATTGTAAATTAAGAGATATTTGTATAGTTTATAAATAAATTAAGCCTTTTCCAAAAAGTGAGTATTATGGATATGATTGGCATGTATTTTCTTTTTTGCCCAGAAATACATAATAGTGTCTTGATATGAAAACTGTCATCACATTTTATCTGTTGACTCTTGTTTTGAAAATACATTTATAGCACAAAATTGCAATGTTTTGTTTTATTTTTCATACACATTTGAAAATTTATATATATAGTACAGATATTCAATTAGTACACCAGTAAACAGGTTTTGATTTGATGTTTTAACTGATCAATTATTCAAATAATTTGTGAACTACAAGACCTCTAAGAATTGGTATATTTTCACATTACTGTAGTAGTTGATCTTAAAGTGCTTATAAAATAAATAGTTTCGAATTCATGTAGTTGGAATTACGATAGGCTATTATATTTTAGATGTAAATTTAATTGTTCAAAGTTGTAATAAATACCTTATCTCTATCATTTATATTTTTAGCATAGCAATATACACATTGTTGAAGTTGATTTTTAGATTCATGATTTAATATTGGAATTATTCATATAAGAATAAAGTCAATGAATTGGTGTGGAAGTCAGACTTTTCTCTAAGCAATAAATGATGACAGAACAACAGAACAAACTGCATGAGTCACCATTTTTTCATCTGTAAATACTTTGTTAAAAAAATCAAATATATATTTAAAGATAATTTATATAACATAACATTTGTCAAACTGTTTGCCCTTAACACGTGTATCCATCTCCTGAAATGCAAGTTGGATAGATTTTTTCTAAGGAAAAATTGGATAGGTAATAGATTGGTTTTTAAAACAAAATTATGTTTTTTTTTTAATATTTTAGCAAATCTCGTCACAAATACCCTCAATGCAGATAAATTGCAAATTTTAAAAAACCACAGCTTTGCTTCCTCATTTTTGTTAATGCCATAGACTTTTTGTTTAAATGTGACTTAATATATATTGTATAAAAATATTATTGTATAATAGTCCTTCCAGGTGTGCCATAATAATATAACTCAAAAGCTTATAATTTTTGATGTAAAATTGGGCTAAGATAATGAATGGTTTGAGTTTTTCTATTTGTATATACGCTGTTTTATCACTAATGAAATCATCAGCTTGCCTTTTCAGCCTTGCAAGTCCCTTGTATGACCTATTATTACTGTTTACTATATTAAACAATACCTAAACATATTATTTTATATGTAACAATATAATTCATTTCATCACACAATGGACCCAATCATTAAATAATTAATATTTGAAGACCTATATGCTCTTTTTATACATCTATTCTTTTTTTAAATCTACTTTTTGTAAAAATTATAATAAGAATCATAATTGTATCTTCAATTATTTAATAATAATAAAACAGCTAAGTAAATAGTTTACTGGATGATCAAAACATCTCTAACAGCCTCTCAAAGCAATAACACACAATGTTAATCATTAGCTAGTAAGTTCTCAGATAAGAGTTGGAACAGATTTCAATCTTCCATCCATCTAGGAATATGTAGATAAATATCAGCTGACTAAATATTGAATAGTTAGCTGTATCTACCTAAAAAGATCCTAAATATAACTGAAATTTGAAAAATATTCTAATCTTGCATTCATTTTTATATAATGTTGAATAATGCACTAATAATGACTGGTTTATATATTAGACTAGTATTGAATTGATCCAGTTTTTGTTCACCTTTTTAAATGGCATGGAAAAATAAGATAATATTATCTATCATATATTATCTGATCAAAATAATACAGTATAATTAAAAATAATTGAGTTGGGTGGTAAATTTATTATAAAATTATCATAAATTTATTATATATCATCAGTCATTATTTATAGTCCACAAGGAAACTTCTTCCAAATTATATATAGAACTTAATGCAATAGAAATCTCTAAAAGATATAGAACATGAAATAAAAATGCCTGCTATTAAAAAATAGAATATGTCAGTAGGGCTGAAGATGTTTTTTTACTCATCTGATCTTTGAAATTTATTGTTCATTAATATGGTTGGTACCATGATTAAATTCTGCCTTTATAATTCCAGAGACATTAAGCATGAAATTGAAGCAAATGATAACACTCTATTATATATTATGGGTTTATTCCTGTCAAGTTATGATAATCAATAGCATCCTAATATCTATTTCCTTCTTGATTAATATATTTTAGTGTTATTACTCATGAGTTTTTGATGATTCATTGGATTATAAATCTTCATTCTACATGCAATATGATACATTTTTTATTTATATAAATATGGACATTTGATAATGCAAACTTTACAGCAGATATAAAGAATTCTCTAACACCATTTTATTACATTACATGATCACCATTTTCTATTCATTGTATCAGTTGTTAAAACAGTAGCAAACTGTCTACACAGTAGTGCCAGCCAGTGCAATTTTTAATAATGAATGGATGCAAAAAGGTTTGTGCGTAAAATCTCTATCTAGTTTTTCCTCATCAAATATCCCCAAATTAGTTTATAACTTGTGCATTTTATCAGTGAAGAGCATTGGATTTAAGAGCACTGCAACTAAATCTTAGAATCTACTGGAACCCTTTATCTATTCAGTTAACTATCAAGCGATGAGTCCAAGATGAAGACACAATAATATATTTAATCCAAGCACATTTGCTTGTATAGTCATATAAATCTATACTTAGTTTAGTATCATATATTTTGATATCCTTGTTTTTTAAAAAATCACTGTCACCAACATCATATGGGCAAGATTGGTTTAAAACTACTAAAACATCTTATCACTACCATTTTTTATGCTTACACAAGCTGTTAAAGCAATAGCAAACTTCACATAGTAGTTCCACCTAGATAGCTAGAAACTAGTCTGGAGATATTGGATAAGTAGACACTAAATAAATATTTATGCACAAGTCTTCTTGCATTTATTGATTACAAAACCTTGCATTGAGTGGCACTACTGTGTGAAGAGTTTGCTTACTATCTTTTTATTACCTGTACTTTTTCCTTTTTGGAAATATGTACATTTTGAATAGCATGTATAACTATAGTATCATCATATCTGCCAATCTCTATCACTATGTGGCCTATTAGAGAAATAATAAATTTTTTGAACATTATCTGGAGTTAAAACAGATTGATTAAATTTGTCTAACTTAACATATAGTTCACATATATAAATTGAGCATCAAAAATTAACTTGATAATTTCTGTAGTATAATTAAACTTTATGTTGTTGGCTTTTCTATTGTATAGGTCTCAGGAATTAATCAACTGATAAAAATTTAAAGAATGTTATTTATAATATCAGTCAGTCTAACTTAATTCTAAAATCAAAAATACTCATGCCAGTGTTTAATAAAAAATGATTAACTGTATCACAAAAACTATTTTTTAAAAATTCTATATACATCTTAAAATCAAATTTCATTGACACATAAGCCCAGATTTTACACGTTTATAGACTTTTGAAGCATATTAAAATTTTTCCATTTAATAATTTATTTTCAATTCTATCCTGATGCAAATAGCCACTGAAAGATAAACTTTGTCTAGAATGTTTTTGATTGTAGGAGGAATATGAAATGAACATTACCCATGAAACTTATTTGCTATATAAGTGTAGTGTTGATAATGATTTCTCAAACAGAAATGGCATGTGTTTTTCAAAATATAAATATTTCTAGATTCTTAACAAAGTCAAAATCCTCAAATGAATCATTATTTAACTTTGAAAATATGAACAAAATTAATTTTTATTAAACATTAAATAAGCAATAATAGATCATTATCACTCTTGGATATACTATATCCCTACTAAAAGATACAGTTATAGTTTTTTTATCAAGTCTGGAGAAAATTTATTTGCAAAATTTGAATATTTTTTTTTCTTTCTCAGGGAGAATTTTATCATTATCTGGCCATTTTAATTTTCAGGAAATTACTATTATATTGAAAAAATATATTATGTTGAAAATGATATAAGAAAATATAACTGTGAACTAGCAAGAAAAGCTGTTGAAGAGTCTCAAAAGTGTAAAACAACATTTTGGTATTGGTAGGAAATTTATATCTGTAATAAAAAAAATGGAATTATTACTAAAAAAAGGGTAGAAGACTTTTATCAAGAATTATGTAGTATTAAAAAACAAGAACATCATATATCTATTATATCTTCCAAATTGTCCAAAATTTTAAATGAAGTGAGACATGCAATTAAATGTATGATGAAAGGAAAGGCTCCAGCTAATGATGGAATAATAATTGATATATTAAAAAAAGCAGGTAAAGAAATAAATTTTTTTAGCAAAGTTATATACCAAATGTCTAAATGATAAAGATGTGCCAGATGATTGGAAAAATGCATTATTAATATTAATATTTTAAAAATGTGATAATGAAGATATTAGAAATTACAGACCTATCAGACTTTTATCAGTTTTATACAAAATTTTTACCAAGATAATTACAACTCATCTACAGAGAACATTGAATTTCCACCAACCAAAAGAACACTGGATTTAAAAGTGTTTTAGTATAGTAGATCATATGCAGGTATTGAGAGAAGTTATAAAAAGGACAAATGAATACGAGTTTCCCTTATGCTTTGGATTTGTAGATTATGAAAAGGCATTTAATTCTATAAACATTTCTTCAGTGATTAAAGCATTGGATCATCAAGGTATAGATTTAGGATATTGTCATATTTTAACGAATATTTATAAAAATGCAACAGCAACAATTAGATTGTGTAATGATACTAGGAAAGTCAACATTGAAAAGAGTGTAAGGCAGGGTGACTCCATATCTCCAAAACATTTTACAGCAGTGCTGCAAGAAGTATTTTGTGGATTAAAATGGGAAGCTAAAGGAGTGAACGAAAATGAAGATTATTTAAGTCACTTAGATTTTGCAGATGATATAGTTGTTTTTGCAAGAGCTGCAGGAAATGTTGCAGGATTTATCAGATGAAAATAGGAAGGTAGGACTAAAGATAAATGTTAAAAAGACTTAAAGAAATGTTTAATGGATTTTCTCAAAATTTGAAAATAAAGATTGATTATGATGAGTAAGTAGAAGTTATCAATTACAAATATCTTGGTAAGATTATTAATACAGATGGGAACATAATGGATGAAATTAATTATAGAATTAAACTTGGTTGGAATGTTTTTGGTAGAAATAGTTTGATACTAAAAGGAAATATGCCTGTTTGAAAAGGAAGGTTTTTAATAAATGTTACCAGTTCTTATATATGGATCTGAGACTTGGACACTTAACAGAAGAGCAATACAGAGACTTCAGACTACTCAAAGAAGTATGGAGAGATGCATGTTGGGAATAACAAAAAGAGATCGAGAATGCAATATATGGGTAAGAGAACTAACAGGTGTTAGTGACCTCATTGAAAAAATTAAAAGACTGAAGTGGAGTTGAGCTAAACATATTGCTAGAAGAGATGATAATAGATCAGACAGTTGAAATCTTAAACTGACTTCCAAGAGATTGTAAAAGATCCAGAAAGAGACCACATGTGAAATGGATAGATGAAATAAGAAAGTGTGCAGGGTGATGTGGAGAAGAAAAGCTAAAGATCGGAGAAGATGAATTGAACTTGGAGAGACCTTCATCTTGCAGTGTATTGATAATGGTTGATGATTATGATGATAACTATTATATTTCAATATTTATTTTTTACTGCAGGCTACTAAATATTGAGCTTATTTAAAGGGCCTATTTTTACTTATAGTTATATTTGGAAATAATTAAAATTCAAAAGTGAATGCATTAATTAGTTTTACATCAACTTCTTTCAGCTATCATATATAAAAGACAGCACTGCACAATGGTGCTTTTATGTTCAAAATTCATTGGTCTGTCAAGATAATCTTTTAATTCTAATAGTGAAAATAAAAATATTTACTTTAGTATTTTTTGACATCTTATTTTATAGCAAAAATATTTTAAGTAAATTTGATTTTTTTTTTTTTTTTTTGGACTTTTTTTAAAGAATGTGTATATATTAAAAAAGTCAGGACGTCATCAAATTTAAACATTAATGATCTAGAAAGGAATAGATAAATTATGTTTTATGACAGGTTCCATGTTTATGAAGCACCAAATGATTTCTTGTTATAGTGATACAAAGATTCAGTTTATTATCTTTCTTACAATACAGTTTGGCTGATCCCAGAATACAGAGTTTCTTTGCGATGACCAGATCCAAAATACTATTAAATTAATGCATGCTACGTAATCATGTTTATAATAATAAGGCAAAATAGATATATTTTAACACATGTTAGGTAATGTCTTGCAGTTATTAATTTTGTATAGTTTTTATGATCTGTAATTTACAATGTAACATTTAAATTGTTTTCTGTAAAATAGTTTAAAGCTTTACATCATTATAAATAGGTAACATATGTATATTTTTATTTATCTTTGTAGTTGTATTTTTCAATTTTAATACGGGTCTATTACCAGCTTTTTTTTTTAATTTTATGTTCATTTATTTGTATTTAATAAATATTCCTTACTTTAAATTACTTTAAAAAGTAAAATCTTTATTTCTTTTTAATTAGTTTTCGTCAATTCTTTTTAAATTTGTATTTATGAGTAATTTAACAAAATCCGACTCTTTGAAATGAAGCTATAATAATCTTTTGCAGGATATGCTTTATTCCTTTTCAGTTAATAATAGCATTTTTTTCTAAGACAACTCTTTTATTCCAGTTCATTACATTTCTCATTAAAAATCCCTAGTGCTTTAATTATCTTTTTCTTTCTTGTACATAATTATATATGGTGTCAGATCCAAATTAATATTTATCATTATCAGTGAAGAAGGTTTTTCTAGTAATATACTGACCTTCACATGTTAAATGACTAAACTGGCATTACTATTGTTATTTTGTTCTTTCGTTTAGAATAATTGATATTTATAATTATCTTAATGATGTAACAAAAAAAATCTCATTAAACAACTCAATCTAGTTAAAATGCAATAAATATTATGTTAACATTACATATTATTGCCACAAAATCTGATTTCTGGCTTTTATAAATTATAATTTATAACATTCATATTTATCTAGTTTGTGATGTCATCAAAAATGGAAATTAATGAAAGTCCAATATGCTGTTTATTGCATATAAATTATAATAAATAATAAAAATATTATTTGCAACAGCTATATAAATATATATTAATAATAATTATACATGAAAAGCCCTTTTCAAACATTAAGCTTCTATTTTAACATTAAGCAATTATTGCAGATAAAACGCTATCTAGTATTCCATGATAGAAGTAAAATAAGAACAATAACAAAATAAAATAGAATAAAAGTATGATAAAGAGATTGAATAAAATTGCAAATAATTGACTATATAACATAATAACGTACAGAATAAATAAAACATACCCTATACAACTTTATAATACTTACTACTGTAACCCGGTCGTCTATATAACTGCTGACACTATTTCTCTTTCTGGCTTTCTATTGATGATTCCCCTTTTACGATCCCGCTGTGTTCTGTCATCCGGGGTTACATAATGTTTTGTGAAAATAATTTCAAACACATATACACGTACGTTTTATTTGTTTCATACCTAGATTCTGATTGAATCCGAGTAATAGGCGCCAGGAGAACCTTTTTCAAGCTCACCATGCACGTGCACACGCTCACTCAACTATATCACAGAACATGCCTAAGCATCGCTCCAGCGGACAGCAAGAAATGAACACAGCCACTATTTCCGAACTATATCGCTCATTACTCTTAACACACTATTGACATGCCTTTATCATGGTTAGGCCCGCCCTATATCCCCCAGAATAAATCTCCCAAAACTTAACCTTAACCTAAGAATGGTACGATAATTATAAATGCTATAAATATACTTAACGCTTAACTAACATATTAAATGCACCCATTCAAATTATATAAAATAGATCACTCCCGCACTCATTCAACATTGGTTAAATAAATTTGAAATTCCAAGCGATCAATAAAAGAAACATTAATTAAGTGAATGATTTATTTGTAAACTGGGTAAATAAAATTATTATGCAGATATATAATTTAGTAAGTCTAGATAACACAACTACAGAAGCGAATATTAACTTACATAGATCTTTGCTGAGTATTAATTGTACATATTATACTGGTTGAGTTCTTTAGTGGTTCGGTTGGTCATTAGCAATTTAATCATTTTATACTTAATGTTTGTAAATCGTTCTCCACTTTAAAGTATTTATCTGGTGCATGAATGTGTAAGCAAATGTTAAAAATAACTACGTGTGGGACGAGAATACTGTAATGGGATCCTGAGCGATATTTTATTAATTCCGCATGTCGGTTCTGGGTGAGGCTTCCATGGTGTGTGTGGTCCTTGAGTTCATTTTCTCCGAGGTTGAGAGCATTCTAGGATGATCAACAGTGCCAGGTGCAAAGGTTCGGCGGCCAAGCCGCGAATTTTGGATTCAGCAACGCATTTCGGCTACGATATTACACAAGTGTAGGTTAGGAAGTCCAAGTACTTAATCGGAAGCTCCGCAAAATTAATAATACTTTCCGCGACAATTCAACTTAATTTCGCCTTCAACAACTTTCAATTTAGTGTCCCTTTTTCGGTTCCGTCTTGCCTTTTTCTTCTCTCCTCTTTCCCACTGTGACACCTTGAATTTTTCCTCCAATCTCTATCATGCACTCATGAGTCATTAGTTCTTATTTGCTAATCAAGGATCCTCTTTATTTAATAGTTTCTGTGACATTTGCACCACGTGGGAATTTAATTTAGTTTTTCCATTTTTCTTACATATTGTTTTAGCCGGAGTCAGAAGTCTAAGTAGTACAATAGCAGTGTACACTTTTTATCACCTCTGCTTCTAAATTTGGATTGTTATCTAGACTTTACCAACATACATCCTGCTTATTGTTTCAACTTCTCTAAATTTAACTCTACTAATTGCCCCCCATTCAAAATATCTTAGATCGCTTGGAATTTTTTTTACCTATTACGGATTAATTAATTTACTTATTTTTTTTTTCATTCCCTTTTGTTCAAAATGATTTAATAAATTTTCTAATTTGTTCTCGAACATTCCCTGTTTCTTTTAAAACGAAATGACAAAAAAAAAACAAACTTGATAAATAATAATTATAACAAATTAATTCCCCAAAAATAAAAACTCTTTTAATTTTATTTCAATAAATCTGACAGGTACTCATGTATAGCTGCGATCTGCTTTAGACACGGCTGTTTCTCATTTATTCTTAAAACAAGATCGCTTTGTTAAAAAGTTTTGTACCTGTCATTTATTTCGTCATCAATATATATTTAATTTCCTAGGTTCAAACCCTATGTAACGCTATTCCGTTACACTACCTTATATAATTTTCCATTCATTTTTTTAATTGATCATTTATTAACTAAATTTATTAAAGTTTAATTAATATTCATATAATTAATGATGTGTCATATATTTTATATTAAATAGTAAATTATACAGATAGATGAACATGTAATATTTAATTTGCTTTATGAAAAATTAATTTACAGAACAATTTGTACACCTTACTTCAAAATACTTTATAGCAAGATTTTTTCTTATATATATATATGTGTGTGTGTGTGTGTGTATGTGTGCGTAACCTGATGTTTCAACTATTCTGCAGTCTTCCTCAAAGTTAGAATATAATTATAAATAAAATAAAATATATAAATAATTTAATAAATAAAGTAATCAATGAAATTTAAAAAATAGAATATGTAACACAAAGTATAATAAAATAAAAGTAAAATAAAGGAAGTAATAGATTTAGTAACATTTTAAAATTTACAGAAGACTTATGTGCAATGTGTACATATAGTTATTTATATATTATCAATAAAATGAAATGCAAACTAGAAATGCCATTATTTTATATTTTCCAATGTACCATCTTTATATAAAAGTTAATGAAGTCTGCATTTGGCTTTCAACATCTTATTAAAATATATAATTATTTATTTAGTGTCAGCTAAGATTAATTTTAATGTATTCAAATTATTAAGGTGTTAGATATTTCGAATCATTAACTTGAATATCATGATGACTAAAATGAAAGAAATAATCTTCTAATAAACTACATTGTCTATAGTAATCAATTTGGCCACCTGATTAAAATATATGACATAGATTAATATTATGAATGAACAAACATTCAGCTATTATTTTTTAACTTTGATTTTTTTTTACCTCTATTTCATTTTGAAATAACAATTTTACTTTGTCATTTTGTATAGATATATATTTTGTTCTAACATATTGATATTATTTTCTTTTTATTTGTATGTATTTTTTATTATGAATAAATAAATATTTAAATAGTTATTTTTATTTAATTTAATGCTCACATAATCACATGATATTTGCATGCCACAAGTGACAGGCTGATCTTTCATTTAGAAAAATTTTGCTCTCTAATTCATCATTCTATTATTGTTCTAAAAGCCATAGCTTTTTGGGTAACTACATTCATTATTTGCAGTAAGAAATCTGTTTTAAAATATGTAATCCTGAGATAAATTTAATTATATAAGTTTAAAAAAATGATCACCTTATAAAAAGTTAAATTTATTATCTCAATCTCAACATAAAACTAATCTAATAATTAATTCAAACATATCTTGTAATAAAACTCATGTTTCATTTGGAATAATAAAATTGGTAGTAGCATCAGTAAAGTGCCACACAATGTTACGCAAATTGTGAAATTGCAAAATTGGAATACAAATGAGTATATTTTATAATAAGGATTTCATAGCATATTGATAATAGTGTGGAATTTGAATCTGAAAGAGAAAGACTTGGGGAATTCTTTTATATTTCAAATAGATTTATAATTTTTTATTTTAATACTTAGGCCACAATTTAATTAGAAAGTCATCTAAACTGCATTGAAAAATAAAGCTAAAGGGTAAAGCAGGAGTAGAAAAATTCTAAAATTCTTGCCATCTAACTGTCAATGAACTGATATTTTCCTTTATTGTTTGACTTTAAAAATCTGCTAAAGAAAATTTTACTTTATACCACTCTATTTAAATATTATTATACCGTTACCTTAACACTTTATACTTACTTGTTTATAAGGAGATAATCCTAGAATTCATACAAATTTCATAATTTTAAAAGTAAACTTAACGATTTTGCATTTTATATTACATTTCTTTAATTTCCCAAAAATAAATTATAAATCCCGAAATATATTCAAAGGTTGAATGTTTGTTCAACTTTCCTGATTTTACAAAAATTGGATATCCAATAAAGCTTTAATTATTTTCTCTCCACTAGTATTTTCTTCTATTGTTCTTCTATTATTAATAAGCTTATAGTTATCAGTAATGGTATAATATAAATGATCAACTTATGTTTAGAACTTAGTCAACATTTTTCTCACAATGGTAAATCGGGACTTTAAGCTATTGTGTGCTTAAATTATAACTTAACAAATGAATTGTATAAACTTATTCATTCTATAGCAGGAGGGAGATGAAATCTTATTTTTAAACACCTGCGATTAAAAATAAATATTACATTTTGAATTTTACCATAATAAGTAGTTTATTTTTATAGTACTGACTAACCATCAGTCATGTGTTCTTTATGAATTTACTTGCA